>CM060385.1:24300232-24482732 GCA_030545235.1 Helianthus tuberosus
TTTAATTTTACACCATTGTGAACCTTACACCTTTTTTACTCTCTGATAGAGGTTCTCGGCATTGAAAAATCTTCGTAAACTAAATCACACGTGTATATGTTGACATTTTAGAGATATACAGTCAATAAAATCAAGGGCAATGGTGATATATATGTGGATTAGACACCAAAAAAAAACACTCAACGAATGGCTACAGTTTACGGAATGTGTTTAATGACGGCATCAGATTCCTAATTGATGGAGAAAGTCTGGTGGCAAGAAAAGCTGCTTCTAGGAGGTTATCATGTGTTTTCACTCGACGATTCCATTCTTGGGTGGTTGGTTTGGCCCTTGTTCCTGTAACTCAAATCCTAGCCCGGTATATCCCATTTTAATTTTCCACCATTGTGAACCTTACGCCTTTTTTACTCTCTGATCGAGGTTCTCGGCATTGAAAAATCTTCGTAAACTAAATCACACGTGTATATGTTGACATTTTAGAGATATACAGTCCATAAAATCAAGGGCAATGGTGATATATATGCGGATTAGACACAAAAAAAAAACACTCAACAAATGGCTACAATTTAAGGAATGTGTTTAGTGACGGCATCAGATTCCTAATTGATGGAGAAAGGTCTGGTGGCAAGAAAAGCTACTTCTAGGAGGTTTTCAAGTGTTTTCGCTCGACGATTCTATTCTTGGGTGGTTGGTTTGGCCCTTGTTCCTGTAACTCAAATCCTAGCCCGGTATATCCCAATTTAATTTTACACCATTGTGAACCTTACACCTTTTTTACTCTCTGATAGAGGTTCACGGCATTGAAAAATCTTCGTAAACTAAATCACACGTGTATATGTTGACATTTTAGAGATATACAGTCCATAAAATCAAGGGCAATGGTGATATATATGCGGATTAGACACCAAAAAAAAACACTCAACGAATGGCTACAATTTACGGAATGTGTTTAGTGACGGCATCAGATTCCTAATTGATGGTGAAAGTCTGGTGGCAAGAAAAGCTGCTTCTAGGAGGTTATCATGTGTTTTCACTCGACGATTCCATTCTTGGGTGGTTGGTTTGGCCCTTGTTCCTGTAACTCAAATCCTTGCCCGGTATATCCCATTTTAATTTTACACCATTGTGAACCTTACACCTTTTTTACTCTCTGATCGAGGTTCTCGGCATTGAAAAATCTTCGTAAACTAAATCACACGTGTATATGTTGACATTTAAGAGATATACAGTCAAGAAAATCAAGGGCAATGGTGATATATATGCGGATTAGACACAAAAAAAAACACTCAACAAATGGCTACAATTTAAAGATTGTGTTTAGTGACGGCATCAGATTCCTAATTGATGGAGAAAGGTCTGGTGGCGAGAAAAGCTACTTCTAGGAGGTTTTCAAGTGTTTTCGCTCGACGATTCTATTCTTGGGTGGTTGGTTTGGCCCTTGTTCCTGTAACTCAAATCCTAGCCCGGTATATCCTAATTTAGTTATACACCATTGTGAACCTTACACCTTTTTTACTCTCTGATAGAGGTTCTCGGTATTGAAAAATCTTCGTAAACTAAATCACACGTGTATATGTTGACATTTTAGAGATATACAGTCAATAAAATCAAGGGCAATGGTGATATATATGCGGATTAGACACCAAAAAAACACTCAACGAATGGCTACAATTTACGGAATGTGTTTAGCGACGGCATCAGATTCCTAATTGATGGAGAAAGTCTGGTGGCAAGAAAAGCTGCTTCTAGGGGGTTATCATGTGTTTTCTCTCGACGATTCCATTCTTGGGTGGTTGGTTTGGCCCTTGTTCCTGTAACTCAAATCCTAGCCCGGTATATCCCATTTTAATTTTACACCATTGTGAACCTTACACCCTTTTTACTCTCTGATCGAGGTTCTCGGCATTGAAAAATCTTCGTAAACTAAATCACACGTGTATATGTTGACATTTTAGAGATATACAGTCAATAAAATCAAGGGCAATGGTGATATATATGCGGATTAGACCCCAAAAAAAATACTCAACGAATGGCTACAATTTACGGAATGTGTTTAGTGACGGCATCAGATTCCTAATTGATGGAGAAAGGTCTGGTGGCAAGAAAAGCTACTTCTAGGAGGTTGTCAAGTGTTTTCGCTCGACGATTCCATTCTTGGGTGGTTGGTTTGGCCCTTCTTCCTGTAACTCGAATCCTAGCCCGGTATATCCCATTTTAATTTTACACCATTGTGAACCTTACACCTTTTTTACTCTCTGATAGAGGTTCTCGGCATAGAAAAATCTTCGTAAACTAAATCACACGTGTATATGTTGACATTTTAGAGATATACAGTCAATAAAATCAAGGGCAATGGTGATATATATGTGGATTAGACACCAAAAAAAAAACACTCAACGAATGGCTACAGTTTACGGAATGTGTTTAGTGACGGCATCAGATTCCTAATTGATGGAGAAAGGTCTGGTGGCAAGAAAAGCTACTTCTAGGAGGTTGTCAAGTGTTTTCGCTCGACGATTCCATTCTTGGATGGTTGGTTTGGCCCTTGTTCCTGTAACTCGAATCCTAGCCCGGTATATCCCATTTTAATTTTACACCATTGTGAACCTTACACCTTTTTTACTCTCTGATAGAGGTTCTCGGCATTGAAAAATCTTCGTAAACTAAATCACACGTGTATATGTTGACATTTTAGAGATATACAGTCAAGAAAATCAAGGGCAATGGTGATATATATGCGGATTAGACACCAAAAAAAACACTCAATAAATGGCTACAATTTAAGGATTGTGTTTAGTGACGGCATCAGATTCCTAATTGATGGAGAAAGGTCTGGTGGCAAGAAAAGCTACTTCTAGGAGGTTTTCAAGTGTTTTCGCTCGACGATTCTATTCTTCGGTGGTTGGTTTGGCCCTTGTTCCTGTAACTCAAATCCTAGCCCGGTATATCCCAATTTAATTATAAACCATTGTGAACCTTACACCTTTTTTACTCTCTGATAGAGGTTCTCGGCATTGAAAAATCTTCGTAAACTAAATCACACGTGTATATTTTGACATTTTAGAGATATACAGTCAATAAAATCAAGGGCAATGGTGATATATATGCGGATTAGACACCAAAAAAACACTCAACGAGTGGCTACATTTTACGGAATGTGTTTAGCGACGGCATCAGATTCCTAATTGATGGATAAAGTCTGGTGGCAAGAAAAGCTGCTTCTAGGATGTTATCATGTGTTTTCGCTCGACGATTCCATTCTTGGGTGGTTGGTTTGGCCCTTGTTCCTCTAACTCAAATCCTAGCCCGGTATATCCCATTTTAATTTTACACCATTGTGAACCTTACACCCTTTTTACTCTCTGATTGAGGTTCTCGGCATTGAAAAATCTTCGAAAACTATATCACACGTGTATATGTTGACATTTTAGAGATATACAGTCAATAAAATCAAGGGCAATGGTGATATATATGCGGATTAGACACAAAAAAAAAATACTCAACGAATGGCTACAATTTACGGAAGGTGTTTAGTGACGGCATCAGATTCCTAATTGATGGAGAAAGGTCTGGTGGCAAGAAAAGCTACTTCTAGGAGGTTGTCAAGTGTTTTCGCTCGACGATTCCATTCTTGGGTGGTTGGTTTGGCCCTTCTTCCTGTAACTCGAATCCTAGCCCGGTATATCCCATTTGAATTTTACACCATTGTGAACCTTACACCTTTTTTACTCTCTGATAGAGGTTCTCGGCATTGAAAAATCTTCGTAAACTAAATCACACGTGTATATGTTGACATTTTAGAGATATACAGTCAATAAAATCAAGGGCAATGGTGATATATATGCGGATTAGACACCAAAAAAACACTCAACGAGTGGCTACATTTTACGGAATGTGTTTAGCGACGGCATCAGATTCCTAATTGATGGATAAAGTCTGGTGGCAAGAAAAGCTGCTTCTAGGATGTTATCATGTGTTTTCGCTCGACGATTCCATTCTTGGGTGGTTGGTTTGGCCCTTGTTCCTCTAACTCAAATCCTAGCCCGGTATATCCCATTTTAATTTTACACCATTGTGAACCTTACACCCTTTTTACTCTCTGATTGAGGTTCTCGGCATTGAAAAATCTTCGAAAACTAAATCACACGTGTATATGTTGACATTTTAGAGATATACAGTCAATAAAATCAAGGGCAATGGTGATATATATGTGGGTTAGACACCAAAAAAAAACACTCAACGAATGGCTACAGTTTACGGAATGTGTTTAGTGACGGCATCAGATTCCTAATTGATGGAGAAAGGTCTGGTGGCAAGAAAAGCTACTTCTAGGAGGTTGTCAAGTGTTTTCGCTCGACGATTCCATTCTTGGGTGGTTGGTTTGGCCCTTCTTCCTGTAACTCGAATCCTAGCCCGGTATATCCCATTTTAATTTTACACCATTGTGAACCTTACGCCTTTTTAACTCTCTGATCGAGGTTCTCAGCATTGAAAAATCTTCGTAAACTAAATCACACGTGTATATGTTGACATTTTACAGATATACAGTCAATAAAATCAAAGGCAATGGTGATATATATGCGAATTAGACACCAAAAAAAAACACTCAACGAATGGCTACAATTTACGGAATGTGTTTAGTGACGGCATCAGATTCCTAATTGATGGAGAAAGTCTGGTGGCAAGAAAAGCTGCTTCTAGGAGGTTATCATGTGTTTTCGCTCGACGATTCCATTCTTGGGTGGTTGGTTTGGCCCTTGTTCCTGTAACTCGAATCCAAGCCAGGTATATCCCATTTTAATTTTACACCATTGTGAACCTGACGTCTTTTTTACTCTCTGATCGAGGTTCCCGGCATTGAAAAATCTTCGTAAACTAAATCACACGGTTATATGTTGATATTTAAGAGATATACAGTCATGAAAATCAAGGGCAATGGTGATATATACGCGGATTAGACACAAAAAAAAAACACTCAACAAATGGCTACAATTTAAGGAATGTGTTTAGTGACGGCATCAGATTCCTAATTGATGCAGAAAGGTCTGGTGGCAAGAAAAGCTGCTTCTAGGAGGTTGTCAAGTGTTTTCGCTCGACGATTCCATTCTAGGGTGGTTGGTTTGGCCCTTGTTCCTGTAACTCGAATCCTAGCCCGGTATGTCCCATTTTAATTTTACACCATTGTGAACCTTATGCCTTTTTTACTCTCTGATAGAGGTTCTCGGCATTGAAAAATCTTTGTAAACTAAATCACACGTGTATATGTTGACATTTAAGAGATGTACAGTCAAGAAAATCATGGGCAATGGTGATATATATGCGGATTGGAACAAAAAAAAAACACTGAACAAATGGCTACAATTTAAGGAATGTGTTTAGTGACGGCATCAGATTCCTAATAAATGGAGAAAGGTCTGGTGGCAAGAAAAGCTGCTTCTAGGAGGTTCTCAAGTGTTTTCGCTCGACGATTCCATTCTTGGGTGGTTGGTTTGGCCCTTGTTCCTGTAACTCGAATCCTAGCCCGGTATACCCATTTTAATTTTACACCATTGTGAACCTTACGCCTTTTTTACTCTCTGATCGAGGTTCTCGGGATTGAAAAATATTCGTAAACGAAATCACACGTGTTATGTTGACATTTAAGAGATATACAGTCAACAAAATCAAGGTCAATGGTGATATATATACGGATTACACACCAAAAAAAATTACTCAACAAATGGCTACAGTTTAAGGAATGTGTTTAGTGACGGCATCATATTCCCAATTGATGGAGAAAGGTCTGGTGGCAAGAAAAGCTGCTTTTAGGAGGTTGTCAAGTGTTTTCGCTCGACGATTCCAATCTTGGGTGGCTGGTTTGGCACTTGTTCCTGTAACACAAATCCTAGCCCGGTATATCCAATTTTAATTATACACCATTGTGAACCTTACGCCTTTTTTACTCTCTGATCGAGGTTCTCGGGATTGAAAAATCTTCGTAAACTAAATCACACGTGTTATGTTGACATTTAAGAGATATACAGTCAAGAAAATCAAGGGCAATGGTGATATATATACGGATTACACACCAAAAAAAAATTACTCAACAAATGGCTACAATTTAAGGAATGTGTTTAGTGACGGCATCATATTCCTAATTGATGGAGAAAGGTCTGGTGGCAAGAAAAGCTGCTTCTAGGAGGTTGTCAAGTGTTTTCGCTCGACGATTCTAATCTTGGGTGGCTGGTTTGGCACTTGTTCCTGTAACACGAATCCTAGCCCGGTATATCCCATTTTAATTATACACCATTGTGAACCTTACGCCTTTTTTACTCTCTGATCGAGGTTCTCGGCATTGAAAAATCTTCGTAAACTAAATCACATGTTTATATGTTGATATTTAAGAGATATACAGTCAAGAAAATCAAGGGCAATGGTGATATATATGCGGATTAGACACCAAAAAAAAACACACTCAACAAATGGCTACAATTTAAGGAATGTGTTTAGTGACGGCATCAGATTCCTAATTGATGGAGAAAGGTCTGGTGGCAAGAAAAGCTGCTTCTAGGAGGTTGTCAAGTGTTTTCGCTCGACGATTCCAATCTTGGGTGGTTGGTTTGGCACTTGTTCCTGTAACACGAATCCTAGCCTGGTATATCCCATTTTAATTATACACCATTGTGAACCTTACGCCTTTTTTACTCTCTGATCGAGGTTCTCGGCATTGAAAATCTTCGTAAACTAAATCACATGTTTATATGTTGATATTTAAGAGATATACAGTCTAGAAAATCAAGGGCAATGGTGATATATATGCGGATTAGACACCAACAAAAAAACACTTAACAAATGGCTACAATTTAATGAATGTGTTTAGTTACGGCATCAGATTTCTAATTGATAGAGAAAGGTCTGGTGGCAAGAAAAGCTACTTCTAGGAGGTTTTCAAGTGTTTTCGCTCGACGATTCCATTCTTGGGTGGTTGGTTTGGCTCTTGTTCCTGTAACTCAAATCCTAGCCCGGTATATCCCATTTTAATTTTACACCATTGTGAACCTTACGTCTTTTTTACTCTCTGATAGAGGTTCTCGGCATTGAAAAATCTTCGTAAACTAAATCACACGTGTATATGTTGACATTTAAGAGATATACAGTCAAGAAAATCAAGGGCAATGGTGATATATATGCGGATTAGACACCAAAAAAAACAATCAACAAATGGCTACAACTTAAGGAATGTGTTTAGTGACGGCATCAGATTCCTAATTGATGGAGAGAGGTCTGGTGGCAAGAAAAGCTGCTTCTAGGAGGTTATCAAGTGTTTTCGCTCGACGATTCCTTTCTTGGGTGGATGGTTTGGCCCTTCTACCTGTAACTCGAATCCTAGCCCGGTATATCCCTTTTTAATTTTACACCATTGTGAACCTTACGCCTTTTTTACTCTCTGATCGAGGTTCTCGGCATTGAAAAATCTTCGTAAACTAAATCACACGTGTATATGTTGACATTTTAGAGATATACAGTCAATAAAATCAATGGCAATGGTGATATATATGTGGATTAGACACCAAAAAAAAAAACACTCAACGAATGGCTACAATTTACGGAATGTGTTTAGTGACGGCATCAGATTCCTAATTGATGGAGAAAGTCTGGTGGCAAGAAAAGCTGCTTCTAGGAGGTTGTCATGTGTTTTCGCTCGACGATTCCATTCTTGGGTGGTTGGTTTGGCCCTTGTAACTGTAACTCGAATCCTAGCCCGATATATCTCATTTTAATTTTACACCATTGTGAACCTTACACCTTTTTTACTCTCTGATCGAGGTTCTCGGCATTGAAAAATCTTCGTAAACTAAATCACACGTGTATATGTTGATATTTAAGAGATATACAGCCAAGAAAATCAAGGGCAATGGTGATATATATGCGAATTAGACACACAAAAAAACACTCAACAAATGGCAACAATTTAAGGAATGTGTTTACTGACGGCATCAGATTCCTAATTGATGGAGAAAGGTCTGGTGGCAAGAAAAGCTGCTTCTAGGAGGTTGTCAGGTGTTTTCGCTCGATGATTCCATTCTTGGTTGGTTGGTTTGGCCCTTGTTCCGGTAACTCGAATCCTAGCCCGGTATATCCCATTTTAATCTAACACCATTGTGAACCTTACGCCTTTTTTACTCTCTGATCGAGGTTCTCGGCGTTGAAAAATCTTCGTAAACTAAATCACACGTGTATATGTTGATATTTAAGAGATATACAGTCAAGAAAATCAAGGGTAATGGTGATATATATGCGGATTAGACACCAAAAAAAACACTCAACAAATGGCTACAATTTAAGGAATGTGTTTAGTGACGGCATACGATTCTTAATTGATGGAGAAAGGTCTGGTGGCAAGACAAGCTACTTCTAGGAGGTTGTCAAGTGTTTTCGCTCGACGATTCCATTCTTAGTTGGTTGGTTTGGCCCTTGTTCCTGTAACTTGAATCCTAGCCCGGTATATCCCATTTTAATCTTACACCATTGTGAACCTTACGCCTTTTTTACTCTCTGATCGAGGTTCTCGGCATTGAAAATCTTCGTAAACTAAATCACACGTGTATATGTTGATATTTAAGAGATATACAGTCAAGAAAATCAAGGGCAATGGTGATATATATGCGGATTAGACACCAAAAAAACCACTCAACAAATGGCTACAATTTAAGGAATGTGTTTAGCGACGGCATCAGATTCCTAATTGATGGAAAAAGGTCTGGTGGCAAGAAAAGCTGCTTCTAGGAGGTTGTCAAGTGTTTTCGCTCGACGATTCCATTCTTGGGTGGTTGGTTTGGCCCTTGTTCCTGTAACTCGAATCCTAGCCCGGTATATCCCATTTTAATTTTACACCATTGTGAACATTACGCCTTTTTTACTCTCTGATCGAGGTTCTCGGCATTGAAAAATCTTCGTAAACTAAATCACACGTGTATATGTTGATATTTAAGACTTATACAGTCAAGAAAATCAAGGGCAATGGTGATATATATGCGGATTAGACACCAAAAAAAAACACTCAACAAATGGCTCCAATTTAAGGAATGTGTTTAGTGACGGCATCAGATTCTTAATTGATGGAGAAAGGTCTGGTGGCAAGAAAAGCTGCTTCTAGGAGGTTGTTAAGTGTTTTCGCTCGGCGATTCCATTCTTGGGTGGTTTGTTTGGCCCTTGTTCCTGTAACTCGAATCCTAGCCGGTATATCCCATTTTAATTTTACACCATTGTGAACCTTACGCCTTTTTTACAATCTGATCGAGGTTCTCGGCATTGAAAAATTTTCGTACACTAAATCACACGTGTATATGTTGATGTTTAAGAGATATACAGTCAAGAAAATCAAGGGAAATGGTGATATATATGCGGATTAGACACCAAAAAAAACACTCAACAAATGGCTACAATTTAAGGAATGTGTTTAGTGACGGCATCAGATTCCTAATTGATGGAGAAAGGTCTGGTGGCAAGAAAAGCTGCTTCTACGAGGTTGTCAAGTGTTTTCGCTCAACGATTCCTTTCTTGGGTGGTTGGTTTGGCCCTTGTTCCTGTAACTCGAATCCTAGCCCGGTATATCCCATTTTAATTTTACACCATTGTGAACCTTTCGCCTTTTTTACTCCCTGATCGAGGTTCTCGGCATTGAAAAATCTTCGTAAACTAAATCACACGTGTATATGTTGACATTTAAGAGATATACAGTCAACAAAATCAAGGGCAATGGTGATATATATGCGGATTAGACACCAAAAAAAAAAACACTCAACAAATGGATACAATTTAAGGAATGTATTTAGTGACGGCATCAGATTCCTAATTGATGGAGAAAGGTCTGGTGGCAACAAAAGATGCTTCTAGGAGGTTGTCAAGTGTTTTCGCTCGACGATTCCATTCTTGGGTGGTTGGTTTGGCCCTTGTTCCTGTAACTCGAATCCTAGCCCGGTATATCCCATTTTAATTTTACACCATTGCAAACCTTACGCCTTTTTTACACTCTGATCGAGGTTCTCGGCATTGAAAAATCTTCGTAAACTAAATCACACGTGTATATGTTGATATTTAAGAGATATACAGTCAAGAAAATCAAGGGCAATGGTGATGTATATGCGGATTAGACACCAAAAAAAACACTCAACAAATGGCTACAATTTAAGGAATGTATTTAGTGACGGCATCAGATTCCTAATTGATGGAGAAAGGTCTGGTGGTAAGAAAAGCTGCTTCTAGGAGGTTGTCCAGTATTTTTGCTCGGCGATTCCATTCTTGGGTGGTTGGTTTGCCCTTGTTCTTGTAACTCGAATCCTAGCCCGGTATATCCCATTTTAATTTTACACCATTGTAAACCTTACGTCTTTATTACTCTCTGATAGAGGTTCTCGGCATTGAAAAATCTTCGTAAACTACATCACACGTGTATAAGTTGATATTTAAGAGATATACAGTCAAGAAAATCAAGGGCAATTGTGATATATATGCGGATTAGACACCAAAAAAAAACGCTCAACAAATGGCTACAATTTAAGGAATGTGTTTAGTAACGGCATCAGATTCCTAATTGATAGAGAAAGGTCTGGTGGTAAGAAAAGCTGCTTCTAGGAGGTTGTCAAGTGTTTTCGCTCGACGATTCCATTCTTGGGTGGTTGGTTTGGTCCTTGTTCCTTTAACTCGAATCCTAGCCCAGTATATCCCATTTTAATTTTACACCATTGTGAACCTTACGCCTTTTTTACTCTCTGATAGAGGTTCTCGGCATTGAAAAATCTTCGTAAACTAAATAACACGTGTATATGTTGATATTTAAGAGATATACAGTCAAGAAAATCAAGGGCAATGGTGATATATATGCGGATTAGACACCAAAAAAAACACTCAACAAATGGCTACAATTTAAGGAATGTGTTTAGTGACGGCATCAGATTCCTAATTGATGGAGAAAGGTCTGGTGGCAAGAAAAGCTGCTTCTAGGAGGTTGTCAAGTGTTTTCGCTCAACGATTCCTTTCTTGGGTGGTTGGTTTGGCCCTTGTTCCTGTAACTCGAATCCTAGCCCGGTATATCCCATTTTTATTTTACACCATTGTGAACCTTTCGCCTTTTTTACTCTCTGATCGAGGTTCTCGGCATTGAAAAATCTTCGTAAACTAAATCACACGTGTATATATTGACATTTAAGAGATATACAGTCAAGAAAATCAAGGGCAATGGTGATATATATGCGGATTAGACACCAAAAAAAAAACGCTCAACAAATGGCTACAATTTAAGGAATGTGTTTAGTAACCGCATCAGATTCCTAATTGATAGAGAAAGGTCTGGTGGTAAGAAAAGCTGCTTCTAGGAGGTTGTCAAGTGTTTTAGCTCGACGATTCCATTCTTGGGTGGTTGGTTTGGCCCTTGTTCCTGTAACTCGAATCCTAGCCCGGTATATCCCATTTTAATCTTACACCATTGTGAACCTTTCGCCTTTTTTACTCTCTGATCGAGGTTCTCGGCATTGAAAAATCTTAGTAAACTAAATCACACGTGTATATGTTGACATTTAAGAGATATACAGTCAAGAAAATCAAGGGCAATGGTGATATATATGCGGATTAGACACCAAAAATAAAAACACTCAACAAATGGCTACAATTTAAGAAATGTGTTTAGTGACTGCATCAAATTCCTAATTGATGGAGAAAGGTCTGGTGGTAAGAAAAGCTGCTTCTAGGAGGTTGTCAAGTGTTTTCGCTCGACGATTCCATTCTTGGGTGGTTGGTTTGGTCCTTGTTCCTTTAACTCGAATCCTAGCCCAGTATATCCCATTTTAATTTTACACCATTGTTAACCTTACGCCTTTTTTACTCTCTGATAGAGGTTCTCGGCATTGAAAAATCTTCGTAAACTAAATAAAACGTGTATATGTTGATATTTAAGAGATATACAGTCAAGAAAATCAAGGGCAATGGTGATATATATGCGGATTAGACACCAAAAAAAACACTCAACAAATGGCTACAATTTAAGGAATGTGTTTAGTGACGGCATCAGATTCCTAATTGATGGAGAAAGGTCTGGTGGCAAGAAAAGCTGCTTCTAGGAGGTTGTCAAGTGTTTTCGCTCAACGATTCCTTTCTTGGGTGGTTGGTTTGGCCCTTGTTCCTGTAACTCGAATCCTAGCCCGGTATATCCCATTTTAATTTTACACCATTGTGAACCTTTCGCCTTTTTTACTCTCTGATCGAGGTTCTCGGCATTGAAAAATCTTAGTAAACTAAATCACACGTGTATATGTTGACATTTAAGAGATATACAGTCAAGAAAATCAAGGGCAATGGAGATATATATGCGGATTAGACACAAAAAAAAAACACTCAACAAATGGATACAATTTAAGGAATGTATTTAGTGACGGCATCAGATTCCTAATTGATGGAGAAAGGTCTGGTGGCAACAAAAGATGCTTCTAGGAGGTTGTCAAGTGTTTTCGCTCGACGATTCCATTCTTGGGTGGTTGGTTTGGCCCTTGTTCCTGTAACTCGAATCCTAGCCCGGTATATCCCATTTTAATTTTACACCATTGCAAACCTTACGCCTTTTTTACTCTCTGATCGAGGTTCTCGGCATTGAAAAATCTTCGTAAACTAAATCACACGTGTATATGTTGATATTTAAGAGATATACAGTCAAGAAAATCAAGGGCAATGGTGATGTATATGCGGATTAGACACCAAAAAAAACACTCAACAAATGGCTACAATTTAAGGAATGTATTTAGTGACGGCATCAGATTCCTAATTGATGGAGAAAGGTCTGGTGGTAAGAAAAGCTGCTTCTAGGAGGTTGTCCAGTATTTTTGCTCGGCGATTCCATTCTTGGGTGGTTGGTTTGGCCCTTGTTCCTGTAACTCGAATCCTAGCCCGGTATATCCCATTTTAATTTTACACCATTGTAAACCTTACGTCTTTATTACTCTCTGATCGAGGTTCTCGGCATTGAAAAATCTTCGTAAACTAAATCACACGTGTATATGTTGATATTTAAGAGATATACAATCAAGAAAATCAAGGGCAATGGTGATGTATATGCGGATTAGACACCAAAAAAAACACTCAACAAATGGCTACAATTTAAGGAATGTATTTAGTGATGGCATCAGATTCCTAATTGATGGAGAAAGGTCTGGTGGTAAGAAAAGCTGCTTCTAGGAGGTTGTCCAGTATTTTTGCTCGGCGATTCCATTCTTGGGTGGTTGGTTTGGCCCTTGTTCCTGCAACTCGAATCCTAGCCCGGTATATCCCATTTTAGTTTTACACCATTGTAAACCTTACGTCTTTATTACTCTCTGATCGAGGTTCTCGGCATTGAAAAATCTTCGTAAACTAAATCACACGTGTATATGTTGATATTTAAGAGATATACAATCAAGAAAATCAAGGGCAATGGTGATGTATATGCGGATTAGACACCAAAAAAAACACTCAACAAATGGCTACAATTTAAGGAATGTATTTAGTGATGGCATCAGATTCCTAATTGATGGAGAAAGGTCTGGTGGTAAGAAAAGCTGCTTCTAGGAGGTTGTCCAGTATTTTTGCTCGGCGATTCCATTCTTGGGTGGTTGGTTTGGCCCTTGTTCCTGTAACTCGAATCCTAGCCCGGTATATCCCATTTTAGTTTTACACCATTGTAAACCTTACGTCTTTATTACTCTCTGATAGAGGTTCTCGGCATTGAAAAATCTTCGTAAACTACATCACACGTGTATATGTTGATATTTATGAGATATACAGTCAAGAAAATCAAGGGCAATGGTGATATATATGCGGATTAGACACCAAAAAAAACACTCAACAAATGGCTACAATTTAAGGAATGTCTTTAGTGACGGCATCAGATTCCTAATTGATGGAGAAAGGTCTGGTGGTAAGAAAAGCTGCTTCTAGGAGGTTGTCAAGTGTTTTCGCTCGACGATTCCATTCTTGGGTGGTTGGTTTGGCCCTTGTTCCTGTAACTCGAATCCTATCCCGGTATATCCCATTTTAATCTTACACCATTGTGAACCTTACGCCTTTTTTACTCTCTGATCGAGGTTCTCGGCATTGAAAAATCTTCGTAAACTAAATCACACGTGTATATATTGATATTTAAGAGATATACAGTCAAGAAAATCAAGGGCAATGGTGATATATATGCGGATTAGACACCAAAAAAAAACACTCAACAAATGGCTACAATTTAAGGAATGTGTTTAGTGACTGCATCAGATTCCTAATTGATGGAGAAAGGTCTGGTGGTAAGAAAAGCTGCTTCTAGGAGGTTGTCAAGTGTTTTCGCACGACGATTCCATTCTTGGGTGGTTGGTTTGGTCCTTGTTCCTTTAACTCGAATCCTAGCCCGGTATATCCCATTTTAATTTTACACCATTGTGAACCTTACGCCTTTTTTACTCTCTGATAGAGGTTCTCGGCATTGAAAAATCTTCGTAAACTAAATCACACGTGTATATGTTGACATATAAGAGATATACAGTCAAGAAAATCAAGGGCAGTGGTGATATATATGCGGATTAGACACCAAAAAAAACACTCAACAAATGGCTACATTTTAAGGAATGTGTTAAGTGACGGCCTCAGATTCCTAATTGATGGAGAAAGGTCTGGTGGCAAGAATAGCTGCTTCTAGGAGGTTGTCAAGTGTTTTCGCTCGACGATTCCATTCTTGGGTGATTGGTTTAGCCCTTGTTCCTGTAACTCGAATCCTAGCCCGGTATTTCCCATTTTAATTTTACACCGTTGTGAACCTTATGCCTTTTTTACTCTCTGATCGAGGTTCTCGTTATTGAAAAATCTTCGTAAACTAAATCACACATGTATATGTTGATATTTAAGAGATATACAGTCAAAAAAAGCTAGGACAATAGTGATATATATGCGGAATAGACACAAAAAAAAAACACTCAACAAATGGCTATAATTTAAGGAATGTGTTTAGTGACGGCATCAGATTCCTAATTGATAGAGAAATGTATGGTGGCAAGAAAAGCTGCTTCTAGGAGGTTGTCAAGTGTTTTCGCTCGACGATTCCATTCTTGGGAGGTTGGTTTGGCCTTTGTTCCCGTAACTCGAATCCTAGCCCGGTATATCCCATTTTAATTTTACACCATTGTGAACCTTACGCCTTTTTTACTCTCTGATCGAGGTTCTCGGCATTGCAAAATCTTCGTAAACTAAATCACACGTGTATATGTTGATATTTAAGAGATATACAGTCAAGAAAATCAAGGGAAATGGTGATATATATGCGGATTATACACCAACAAAAACACTAAACAAATGGTTACAATTTAAGGAATGTGTTTAGTGACGTCATCAGAATCCTAATTGATGGAGAAAGGTCTGGTGGCAAGAAAAGCTGCTTCTGGGAGGTTGTCAAGTGTTTTCGCTCGACGATTCCATTCTTGAGTGGTTGGTTTGGCCCTTGTTCCGGTAACTCGAATCCTAGCCCGGTATATCCCATTTTAATTTTACATCATTGTGAACCTTACGCCTTTTTTACTCTCTGATCGAGGTTCTCGGCATTGAAAACTCTTCGTAAACTAAATCACACGTGTTTATGTTGATATTTAAGAAATATACAGTCAAGAAAATCAAGGGCAATGGTGATATATATGCGGATTAGACACAAAAAAAACACTCAACAAATGGGATATACCGGCATTGTAAAAAGGCGTAAGGTTCACAATGGTGTTAAATTAAAATGGGATATATCGGGCTAGGATTCGAGTTACAGGAATGTCGCAACCCCCGATCCCTCATCTGTCCCGGGAACGGGCGGACGCGAACTCAGAGTTTCGGTGGTATCAGCTTGTTAATTTCGCAGCGAAAATTACATCAGGACCGTAGTTAGGAAATGTTTATCAGAGTAAAACCACCATATTTAATATTAATAATCACATGGGAAAAACCCAAGTTTCTTATTACTATACGTTTATAGGGATAAACCCTATTTTATTGAATTTAAAACATCGTCTTTTAGGTAACTTTTATAGCCACATTTTTCCCAAGCCTTCAGTGCTCTCCAGCTGGCTTTTTACTAATTGGCTGTCACATTGTGTTACCTGAAACGCGTTTTAAAAACATTTGTCAGTGGGAAATACTGGTGAGTGAATCCCAGTTTAAGCAAGAAACATTTTATCAATTAAAACAGTATTGAGAGCGATCACATTGTTTATTTCTACACAATTACTCATTCAGTACTGTCAATCCTGACTTATGGGTCATATTACACATTGGCTAACTCTTTGTCCAATGGTAACGTACTGTCATCCCAGACTTACTACTCGCGGTGGTAAAATTTGTATACAAAACCCCAACATACCGGCAGTAATTGAAGAACTACAAAGACTCAATCACCGCTTAATCACATTGTAAAACATTTAAGGTTTTGTAAAACATTCCAAAAAGATTAACAAAAAGAGGATAAACTCACATTGCTATCTTAGACTTCGCGTAAGGGTTTCCTGGATATAATCTAAAATTTTCACAAATGTACATAGTTTAGTATCATAACCCTTGGAAAATATTAATGATACCCTCCCCGAGACGGCATTCCAACAACTACGTCGGGCAGAACCACGACATTTATTACAGAACCCAAAATCAAATGGGCAGCGTATCTATTACAAAACCGGGGTTATAATGCTTACAACGGAGCAGAACCTTGCTAATTAGGGGGTATAATACCAGCTTTATAATGCCCATATTCAGAATTTGTGATTGAGAACGAAAGAAATGAACGACGGAAAACAAAAACTCGTTGCCTGCTTATATAGGTGCTGAAACTGGTTCCCACGCGGCCCGCGTAAAGAACAGACAAGGGTTACGCGGCCCGCGTCAACCCTGGTCAAACGTATAGCTTGTCCCGGTCATGATCTAGCCTCGCCACGATGATGACACGTGTCATCACCGGGCTGCGCCATGTTTCTTGATCTTACACGGCCCGCATAAGATTGAGGTGGGGTTCACGCGGCCCGCCTCAACTTATATTTCAACGAAATCTGATTTAAACCTCTATACCGCCCGCGTAAAGGCTTGGGGTGGGTCTACGCGGCCCGCCTCAGCTTAAAATTCAGGTTTTATATTTTATTTTTAATGCTATACTGCATTTCGGGCTCGGTTTTCACATACGGGGTGTATTTAAAGACATATTGGGATATTTTAAAATATAATAGGGTGTCGAAAATATTTGAGAGTGTCGGTTTATTGAGGGTTGTTACATCCTCCCCACCTTGTTTTAGAGCTCGTCCTCGAGATCTACTGGAACAAATGCGGATATTTTCTTTGCATTTCAGATTCAAGCACCCATGTGTACTCAGGTCCTCTTTTGGAGTCCCACTTTACTTTGACCAAAACTAGTCTCTTATGCTTGAGGTTCTTGACTTTCCTGTCTTCAATCTGTAGAGGTCTTTCTAAAAACTTGAGTTGTTCATTTACCTCTATATCCTTAAGAGGTACTATCAGTGACTCATCAGCTAAACACTTTTTGAGGTTTGATATATGAAATACATCATGTATCCCTGCCATTTCCTCTGGCAGTTGTAGCTGATAGGCTATAGGTCCTATTCTTTTAATAATCTCAAAAGGTCCAACATACCTGGGACTTAGCTTTCCCCTTTTGATGAATCTTACTTCTCCTTTCCAAGGAGAGACCTTTAATAATACTTTATCTCCTACTTGAAATTCTAATGGTTTGCGTCGGTTATCAGCATAGCTCTTTTTTCGATCACGTGTTGCTTTCAGCCGTTCCTTGACTTGAATAATCTTATCAGTTGTTTCTTGCACTATCTCAGGTCCAGATAGTTGCTTTTCCCCAATTTCTGCCCAACAGACTGGGGTCCGGCACTTCCGTCCAAAAGTGCTTCGAATGGTGCGGCGTTGATACTTGTGTGATAACTATTATTATAAGAAAATTCTATTAAAGGTAAGTGATCATCCCAATTACCTCCGAAATCAATTACACAAGCTCTAAGCATGTCTTCCATTGTCTGAATTGTCCTTTCGCTTTGTGCGTCCGTTTGAGGATGATAAGTCGTGCTTAGATTTAACTTGGTTCCCATTGCCTTTTGGAAACTTGACCAAAAATGAGAGGTAAATCGACTATCCCTATCAGAAATGATTGATAAAGGAATTCCATTTAAAGAAACAATTTCATTTACATACAATTTGTCTAACTGTTCCATACTGAAAGTTTCCTTCATTGGTAAGAAATGAGCTGACTTGGTTAGTCTATCTACAATCACCCAGATTGTATCATTTTCTTTCTTTGTTTTGGGTAATTTAGTAACAAAATCCATTGTTATCAATTCCCATTTCCACACTGGCATTTGTAACTGTTGTAGAAATCCTGAGGGTTTCTGGTGTTCAGCTTTAACTTGTGAACAGGTTAAACATTTAGAAACATAGGCTGCTATGTCCTTTTTCATTCCTATCCACCAGAAATTTTTCCTTAAATCCTGGTACATTTTATCATTTCCTGGATGCATCGTATATTTAGACTTATGGGCTTCTTCTAAAATACGATAACGTAGGTTTCCTAATTTAGGTATCCACATTCTTTTCTCATGGAATCTCCAAATTCCATCTGTTTCTTGTTTTAATTCTTTTAGCATACCTTTTAATTTTTCAGTATCATCCTTGATTACTGATTCTTGTGCTTCTCTTATCTGATCATTTAAATCTACTTGCAGATTTAATTTAAGAGAACGTACCCTTTTTGGCTTTTCATGATACTTTCGGCTTAAAGCATCTGCCACTACATTTGCTTTCCCTTCATGATACTGGATATCACAATCATAATCACTAAGCATTTCCATCCAGCGTCTTTGTCTCATATTTAACTCTTTTTGCTTGAAAATATACCTTAAACTCTTATGATCTGTGAATATGGTAAACTTACTACCATAAAGGTAATGTCTCCAAATCTTAAGAGCAAAAATTATAGCTCCTAGTTCTAAATCATGGGTTGAATAATTCTCTTCATGATTCTTAAGTTGTCTAGATGCGTAAGCTATAACCTTTTGTCGTTGCATCAATACACATCCATAACCTAATTTGGAAGCGTCACAATAGACTACAAAATTTTTAGTTCCTTCTGGTAATGCTAATATGGGTGTATGGGTTAATCTTTGCTTAAGAATTCTAAATGCTTCTTCTTGTTTTAATCCCCATTCAAACTTAACAGATTTACAGGTTAGCTTAGTTAAGGGAATGGCTATTCTAGAAATATCTTGAATAAATCTTCTATAATAACCGGCCAATCCTAAGAAACTTCTAACCTCGGTTGGTGACTCAGGGGTTTTCCATTTATTAATTGCCTCGGTCTTTGTGGGATCCACATGAATTCCTTCATGATTGACTAGGTGTCCAAGAAACTGTACTTGTTCTAACCAAAATTCGCACTTAGAAATTTTAGCATAAAGCTTTTCCTTTCTTAATAAACTTAAAAGTGTGTGCAAATGCTTTGCATGGTCCTCTTTATTCTTAGAATAAATGAGAATATCATCTATGAAGACAATTATAAATTTATCCAAATATGGCTTACATATTCGGTTCATCATGTCCATAAATGCAGCTGGGGCATTGGTTAAACCAAATGGCATGACAGTAAATTCATAATGGCCATACCTTGTTCTGAAAGAGGTTTTAGGAATATCCTCTTCCTGTACCTTTATTTGATTATATCCCGATCTTAAATCGATTTTTGAGAAAAATCGAGCTCCTTGCAGTTGATCGAACAGATCATCGATTCTTGGTAATGGTTACCGATTCTTAATCGTGACCTTGTTTAATTCATGGTAGTCAATGCACATACGCATTGATCCGTCTTTCTTTTTAACAAACAGTATCGGCGCTCCCCATGGTGACGAACTTGGTTGTATGAATCCTTTTTCTAGCAATTCGTCTAATTGTTTCTTTAGTTCTTGCATTTCTGCAGGTGCCAAACGGTAAGGTGCTTTGGCAATTGGTGCTGTTCCTGGTATTAAATGGATTCTGAATTCAACTTCTCTATCTGGAGGTTGCCCTGGCAATTCTTCTGGAAATACATCTGAAAACTGAGATACTATTGGAATATCCTTTAAATCCTTTCCTTTAGTGTTAGTGATTATGGAAATCAAATACACTAATGATCCTTTTCTTATGTATCTTGCAGTTTTCATCACAGAGATAAATTTTGTAGATCTAGATGGTTTATCTCCTTTAATTGTGATCGTTTTACCTATTGGTGAATTTACTTGAATTGACTTTTGATCACATAAAATACTGGCTTTATTGGCTATTAACCTATCCATTCCTAAAACAACATCGAATCCTGCCAGATTCATGGGATAAAGATTTGCAATGAATTTCTGATTTAAAATTTCTATGCTTGCTCCCTGCAAGATTTTAGAAATCCTAACGGTTTCTCCATTAGCTGTCTCTACTAAACATTCTTATGGTAGTTTAGTTAATGACTGATTTAGAAATTTGCAAAATGATGTATTAATAAAACTTTGGTTTGCACCAGAGTCAAATAATACTTTAGCAAAAACATTAACTAAAAACGTATCAACTATGACATCTGGAATCATCTTAGCTTCATCTGCAGTCAGAACAAATGCTCTAGCATTTTGAGTATTCTTGTTGTTTGTAGCTGGAGCTAATTTCGGACAATTAAGCTTGATATGACCTTGTTCTCCGCAGTTGTAACATATCCTGTTATTAGCTTTCTTCCTGCAGTTTTCTTTCTTGTGTCCCGATATTTTGCTAAAGTTACAGTATATGGAGCATTTTCCTGAATGCTTTCTTTTGCAATTCTTACAGTAAGGTGCAGAGGTAGAACCTATATTTCTCCCACGATTAGAATTTCCAGAACGAAATTCTTGTGTGGGTTTCTGGGTTAGGTTCCTCCTTTGATCCTCTTCTCGGGTACGGACTAACTCATCTGTCAAGGTATTTGCTAGTTCTACAGCTTCTTCTATAGTTTGAGGTCTAGCTGCCTTGACTACGTGTCTAATCTCTCCAATTAATCCCAAAATATAACGGGAGATTAACACTGGTTCTGGTGAAGCAAGAGTTGGCACTATTCTAGCATATTCGAGGAATATCTTAGTGTATCCCTTACTATCCACACCAGTCATCCTGAGATTTAGGAATTTGTTTGCTATCTGTTCCTTCTCATTGGGTGGTCAGAATTTCCTTTCTACCTTGTTCTTAAATTCTTCCCATTCCATATTGTAGGTTCTATCACTTCCTCTTGATTGGAGGATAGTGTTCCACCATTCCAGTGCTGAATTCTTAAACAGATTAGAAGCAAACAATATCTTATCTTCTTCAGCGCACTTGCTTATTCTTAAGACTGCCTCAGTTTTCTCTATCCAGCGTAGGGTTGCAATGGCTCCTTCGTTGCCCGAGAATTCCATTGGTTTATAAGACCAGAATTCTTTATAAGAACAACCGTAAGACACGGTTCTTCTCCTTTTGGGAACAGGCAATTAAAATAAAGGTCCATTGTTTACACTGTTTTCGGGTTCGATGGGTCGCTTACTGCTATGCTTACTTTTATTATTCGCTTCTTGAATAGTTTGAATAATAAATGGCATGGCATCTATGATTCCTTGTGCCACTATATGTTGAACAGCACTATTATCCATTTGATTTCCATTGTTATTGATGCTTGGATTCTCATTAACCACGTTAATGTTACTCTGGTTATCATTATTCAGATTTCCTTGATTTCCTTCGTCGGCCATCTGAATTTTAAACTTTTACCAATTATTAATATCACAAAATAATAGTAATATAGTCAATCACATGACACGCATTTTTGCCAAAAGCATCGTTCATTGCGACTTGTACTCTATTCATATACTATTATGCATCCATTACATACTAGTACTGAAATAAAAATTACAATACCAACAGAAATAGAATCACACTAATAGTAATAGGCATCCGTACACACATATTTTATTTTATTTTTATTTTATTATATTATATTATTACAATCTCCTCTATCACATCACGGATATGGATTTATCCAAAAATCCATATTGCGCTCATCGTATTTCCATACGAGACGCTCTCCCACCTGTCTCATTCTCTCACTGCTTTCTAAAATCTCCTCTCCAAAAGTCCTAAGTTCTTGCACGTTTTTTGCACTCATTGGGGGTGCAGGTTCTAGGACTAGGTTCGGAATCTGGGGTGCGGGTTCCTGATATGGGGGTGGAAGTGCCTGAAATTGGTAAGTATCTTCTAAGATCTCCCTAATGTGGTTATCATGGTAATAGGGATCTAAAGGGTCCATACCTGGATAGGCTTCTATGTTCTGTATGGGCGTGTCTTCATGTATCGGGTAACGTTGCACAAAGTCCCTATTATCATCCCACCAGGGGTCGTAATTTGGGTCTAGAGGGTTTGGTGCTTGTACCCTAGGTGTTTCCTCTGGGTTGAAGTCATGCATTTCCACTTGGTTTTCAGGGTTTTCTATCTCCATGGATTGGTCTGGGATTAGTGGTTGTGGGGCTACTAGTTGTTCCAGACTTGGGTCAGCAGCTGTTGTGGCTAGGATATGGAAATTAGCTAGGCTTCTATTAAGCATATCCTGTGTATGGGCATCTGTCTTTCGCTTAGCAGCTGCTAAAACTCTTTGCTGTTGCAACTTTCACATTCTTTTCCTACGTGCAAAAGCTTCCTTACTGAACCATCCTCGTTTCTTATGAGTGAATGGCTCTTCTGACTGAGCTTTAAAGGCAAACATCCCTTCTTCCTGATCAGCATAATACCCAGAAAAGGGCAGGTTGTGATGAAGTACCTTCACTCCTAGGTGAATCAGACAACTGATGACACATGTCTGAGGGTCGTTAATCACTCATACTGTAAACTAACAAATAGTCAAATAACACAAAACACATAATCGCATAACAAATGAATACAGTTAAGAACATATTCTCGTAATTTATTTCCTAACATAAAATTTAGAATTTAAGTGCAGCAGAACACTTCTTTGGCTTAGATCAGTGGCTAGGCTCTGATACCACCTTCTGTCGCAACCCCCGATCCCTTATCTGTCCTGGGAATGGGCGGCCGCGAACTCAGAGTTTCGGTGGTATCAGCTTGTTAATTTGGCAGCGGAAATTACATCAGCACCGTAGTTAGGAAATGTTTATCAGAGTAAAACCACCATATTTAATATTAATAATCACGTGGGCAAAACCCAAGTTTCTTATTACAATACGTTTATAGGGATAAACCCTATTTTATTGAATTTAAAACATCGTCTTTTAGGTAACTTTTATAGCCACATTTTTCCCAAGCCTTCAGTGCTCTCCAGCTGCCTTTTTACTAATTGGCTGTCACATTGTGTTACCTGAAACGCGTTTTAAAAATATTTGTCAGTGGGAAATACTGGTGAGTGAATCCCAGTTTAATCAAGAAACATTTTATCAATTAAAACAGTATTGAGAGCGATCACATTGTTTATTTCTACACAATTACTCATTCAGTACTGTCAATCCTGACTTGTGGGTCATATTACACATTGGCTAACCCGTTGTCCAATGGTAACGTACTGTCATCCCCGACTTACTACTCGCGGTAGTAAATTTTGTATGCAAAACCCCAACATACCGGCAGTAATTGAAGAACTACAAAGACTTAATCACCGCTTAATCACATTGTAAAACATTTAAGGTTTTGTAAAACATTCCAAAAAGATTAACAAAAAGAGGATAAACTCACATTGCTAACTTAGACTTCGCGTAAGGGTTTCCTAGATATAATCTAAAATTTTCACAAACGTACATAGGTTAGTATCATAACCCTTTGAAAATATTAATGATACCCTCCCCGAGACGGCATTCCAACAACTACGTCGGGCAGAACCACGACAGTTATTACGGAACCCTAAATCAATCGGGCAGCGTATCTATTACAAAATCGGGGTTATAATACTTACAACGAAGCAGAACCTTGCTAATTAGGGGGTATAATACCAGCTTTATAATGCCTATATTCAGAATTTGTGATTGAGAATGAAAGAAATGAACGACGGAAAACGAAAACTCATTGCCTGCTTATATAGGTGCTGAAACTGGTTCCCACGCGGCCCGCGTAAAGAACAGACAAGGGTTACGCGGCCCGCGTCAACCCTGGTCAAACATATAGCTTGTCTCGGTCATGATCTAGCCTCGCCATGATGATGACACGTGTCATCACCAGGCTGCGCCATGTTTCTTGATCTTACGCGGCCCGCATAAGATTGAGGTGGGCTTCACGCGGCCCGCCTCAACTTATATTTCAACGAAATTTGATTTAAACCTCTATACCGCCCGCGTAAAGGCTTGGGGTAGGTCTACGCGGCACGCCTCAGCTTAAAATTCATATTTTATATTTTATTTTTAATGCTATACTGCATTTCGAGCTCGGTTTTCACATACGAGGTGTATTTAAAGACATATTGGGATATTTTAAAATATAATAGGGTGTAGGAAATATTTGAGAGTGTCGGTTTATTGAGGGTTGTTACATCCTTCCCACCTTGTTTTAGAGCTCGTCCTCGAGATCTACTGGAACAAATGCGGATATTTTCTTTGCATTTCAGATTCAAGCTCCCATGTGTACTTAGGTCCTCTTTTGGAGTCCCACTTTACTTTGACCAGAATTAGTCTCTTATGCTTGAGGTTCTTGACTTTCATGTCTTCAATTTGTAGAGGTCTTTCTACAAACTTGAGTTGTTCATTTACCTCTATATCCTTAAGAGGTACTATCAGTGACTCATCAGCTAAACACTTTTTGAGGCAGCTTTTCTTACGACCAGACCTTTCTCCATCAATTAGGAATCTGATGCCGTCACTAAACACATTCCTTAAATTGTAGCCATTTGTTGAGTGTTTTTTTTTTTGGTGTCTAATCCGCATATATATCACCATTGCCCTTGATTTTCTTGATTGTATATCTCTTAAATATCAACATATACACGTGTGATTTAGTTTACGAAGATTTTTCAATGCCGAGAACCTCGATCAGAGAGTAAAAATGGCATAAGGTTCACAATGGTGTAAAATTAAAATGGGATATACCGGGCTAGGATTGGAGTTACAGGAACAAGGGCCAAACCAACCACCCAAGAATGGAATCGTCGAGCGAAAACACTTGACAACCTCCTAGATGCAGCTTTTCTTGCCACCAGACCTTTCTCCATCAATTAGGAATCTGATGCCGTCACTAAACACATTCCTTAAATTGTAGCCATTTGTTGAGTGTTTTTTTTTTTGGTGTCTAATCCGCATATATATCACCATTGCCCTTGATTTTCTTGACTGTATATCTCTTAAATATCAACATATACACGTGTGATTTAGTTTACGAAGATTTTTCAATGCCGAGAACCTCGATCAGAGAGTAAAAATGGCATAAGGTTCACAATGGTGTAAAATTAAAATGGGATATACCGGGCTAGGATTGGAGTTACAGGAACAAGGGCCAAACCAACCACCCAAGAATGGAATCGTCGAGCGAAAACACTTGACAACCTCCTAGATGCAGCTTTTCTTGCCACCAGACCTTTCTCCATCAATTAGGAATCTGATGCCGTCACTAAACACATTCCTTAAATTGTAGCCATTTGTTGAGTGTTTTTTTTTTTGTGACTAATCCGCATATATATCACCATTGCCCTTGATTTTCTTGACTGTATATCTCTTAAATGTCAACATATACACGTTTGATTTAGTTTACGAAGATTTTTCATTGCCGAGAACCTCGATCAGAGAGTAAAAAAGGCGTAAGGTTCACAATGGTGTAAAATTAAAATGGGATATATCGGGCTACGATTCGAGTTACAGGAACAAGGTCCAAACCAACCACCCAAGAATGGAATCGTCGAGCGAAAACACTTGACAACCTCCTAGAAGCAGCTTTTCTTGCCACCAGACCTTTCTCCATTAATTAGGAATCTGATGCCGTCACTAAACACATTCCTTAAATTGTAGCCATTTGTTGAGTGTTTTTTTTTTTTGTGTCTAATCTGCATATATATCACAATTTCCCGTGATTTTATTGACTGTATATCTCTTAAATGTCAACATATACACGTGTGATTTAGTTTACGAAGATTTTTCAATGCCGAGAACCTCGATCAGAGAGTAAAAAAGGCGTAAGGTTCACAATGGTGTAAAATTAAAATGGGATATACCAGGCTAGGATTCGAGTTACAGAAACAAGGGCCAAACCAACCACCCAAGAATGGAATCGTCGAGCGAAAACAATTGACAACCTCCTAGAAGCAGCTTTTCTTGCCACCAGACCTTTCTCCATCAATTAGGAATCTGATGCCGTCACTAAACACATTCCATAAATTGTAACCATGTGTTGAGTGTTTTTTTTTTGTGTCTAATCCGCATATATATCACCATTGCCGCTGATTTTCTTGACTGTATATATCTTAAATATCAACATATACACGTGTGATTTAGTTTACGAAGATTTTTCAATGCCGAGAACCTCGATCAGAGAGTTAAAAACGCGTAAGGTTCACAATAGTGTAAAATTAAAATGGGATATACCGGGCTAGGATTCGAGTTACAGGACCAAGGGCCAAACCAACCACCCAAGAATGGAATCGTCGAGCGAAAACACTTGACAACCTCCTAGAAGCAACTTTTCTTACCACCAGACCTTTCTCCATCAATTAGGAATCTGATGCCATCACAAAACACATTCCTTAAATTGTAGCCATTTGTTGAGTGTTTTTTTTTTTTTTTTGTGTCTAATCCGAAGATATATCACCATTGCCCTTGATTTTCTTGACAGTATATCTCTTAAATATCAACATATACACGTGTGATTTAGTTTATGAAGATTTTTCAATGCGGAGAACCTCGAACAGAGAGTAAAAAGGCGTAAGGTTCACAATGGTGTACGATTAAAATGGGATATACCGGGCTAGGATTCGAGTTACAGCAACAAGGGCCAAACCAACCACCCAAGAATGGAATCGTCGAGCGAAAACACATGACAACCTCCTAGAAGCAGCTTTTCTTACCAACGGACCTTTCTCCATCAATTAGGAATCTGATGCCATCACTAAACACATTCCTTAAATTGTAGCCATTTGTTGAGTTTTTTTTTTTTGTGTCTTATCCGCATATATATCACCATTGCCCATGATTTTCTTGACTGTATATATCTCTTAAATATCAACATATACACTTGTGATTTAGTTTACGAAGATTTTTCAATGCCTAGAAGCTCGATCAGAGAGTAAAAAAGGCGTAAGGTTCACAATGGTGTAAAATTAAAATGGGATATACCGGCCTAGGATTCGAGTTATAGGAACAAGGGCCAAACCAACCACCCAAGAATGGAATCGTCGAGCGAAAACACTTGACAACCTCCTAGAAGCTGTTTTTCTTTCCACCAGACCTTTCTCCATCAATTAGGAATCTGATGCCGTCACTAAACACATTCCTTAAATTGTAGCCATTTGTCGAGTGTTTTTTTTTGGTGTCTAATCCGCATATATATCACCATTGTCCTTGATTTTCTTGACTGTATATCTCTTAAATATCAAAATATACACGTGTGATTTAGTTTACGAAGATTTTTCAATGCCGAGAACCTCGATCAGAGAGTAAAAAAGGCGTAAGGTTCACAATGGTGTAAAATTAAAATGGGATATACCGGGCTAGGATTCGAGTTACAGGAACAAGGGCCAAACCAACCACCCAAGAATGGAATCGTCGAGAGAAAACACTTGACAATCTCCTAGAAGCAGCTTTTCATGCCACCAGACCTTTCTCCAGCAATTAAGAATCTGATGCCGTCACTAAACACATTCCTTAAATTGTAGCCATTTGTTGTGTGTTTTTTTTTGGTGTCTAATCCGCATATATATCACCATTGCCCTTGATTTTCTTGACTGTATATCTCTTAAATATCAACATATACACGTGTGATTTAGTTTACGAAGATTTTTCAATGCCGAGAACCTCGATCAGAGAGTAAAAATGGCATAAGGTTCACAATGGTGTAAAATTAAAATGGGATATACCGGGCTAGGATTGGAGTTACAGGAACAAGGGCCAAACCAACCACCCAAGAATGGAATCGTCGAGCGAAAACACTTGACAACCTCCTTGATGCAGCTTTTCTTGCCACCAGACCTTTCTCCATCAATTAGGAATCTGATGCCGTCACTAAACACATTCCTTAAATTGTAGCCATTTGTTGAGTGTTTTTTTTTTGTGACTAATCCGCATATATATCACCATTTCCCTTGATTTTCTTGACTGTATATCTCTTAAATGTCAACATATACACGTTTGATTTAGTTTACGAAGATTTTTCATTGCCGAGAACCTCGATCAGAGAGTAAAAAAGGCGTAAGGTTCACAATGGTGTAAAATTAAAATGGGATATATCGGGCTACGATTCGAGTTACAGGAACAAGGTCCAAACCAACCACCCAAGAATGGAATCGTCGAGCGAAAACACTTGACAACCTCCTAGAAGCAGCTTTTCTTGCCACCAGACCTTTCTCCATTAATTAGGAATCTGATGCCGTCACTAAACACATTCCTTAAATTGTAGCCATTTGTTGAGTGTTTTTTTTTTGTGTCTAATCTGCATATATATCACAATTTCCCGTGATTTTATTGACTGTATATCTCTTAAATGTCAACATATACACGTGTGATTTAGTTTACGAAGATTTTTCAATGCCGAGAACCTCGATCAGAGAGTAAAAAAGGCGTAAGGTTCACAATGGTGTAAAATTAAAATGGGATATACCAGGCTAGGATTCGAGTTACAGAAACAAGGGCTAAACCAACCACCCAAGAATGGAATCGTCGAGCGAAAACAATTGACAACCTCCTAGAAGCAGCTTTTCTTGCCACCAGACCTTTCTCCATCAATTAGGAATCTGATGCCGTCACTAAACACATTCCATAAATTGTAACCATGTGTTGAGTGTTTTTTTTTGTGTCTAATCCGCATATATATCACCATTGCCGCTGATTTTCTTGACTGTATATATCTTAAATATCAACATATACACGTGTGATTTAGTTTACGAAGATTTTTCAATGCCGAGAACCTCGATCAGAGAGTTAAAAACGCGTAAGGTTCACAATAGTGTAAAATTAAAATGGGATATACCGGGCTAGGATTCGAGTTACAGGACCAAGGGCCAAACCAACCACCCAAGAATGGAATCGTCGAGCGAAAACACTTGACAACCTCCTAGAAGCAACTTTTCTTACCACCAGACCTTTCTCCATCAATTAGGAATCTGATGCCATCACAAAACACATTCCTTAAATTGTAGCCATTTGTTGAGTGTTTTTTTTTTTGTGTCTAATCCGAAGATATATCACCATTGCCCTTGATTTTCTTGACAGTATATCTCTTAAATATCAACATATACACGTGTGATTTAGTTTATGAAGATTTTTCAATGCGGAGAACCTCGAACAGAGAGTAAAAAAGGCGTAAGGTTCACAATGGTGTACGATTAAAATGGGATATACCGGGCTAGGATTCGAGTTACAGCAACAAGGGCCAAACCAACCACCCAAGAATGGAATCGTCGAGCGAAAACACATGACAACCTCCTAGAAGCAGCTTTTCTTACCACCGGACCTTTCTCCATCAATTAGGAATCTGATGCCATCACTAAACACATTCCTTAAATTGTAGCCATTTGTTGAGTTTTTTTTTTGTGTCTTATCCGCATATATATCACCATTGCCCATGATTTTCTTGACTGTATATATCTCTTAAATATCAACATATACACTTGTGATTTAGTTTACGAAGATTTTTCAATGCCTAGAACCTCGATCAGAGAGTAAAAAAGGCGTAAGGTTCACAATGGTGTAAAATTAAAATGGGATATACCGGCCTAGGATTCGAGTTATAGGAACAAGGGCCAAACCAACCACCCAAGAATGGAATCGTCGAGCGAAAACACTTGACAACCTCCTAGAAGCAGTTTTTCTTTCCACCAGACCTTTCTCCATCAATTAGGAATCTGATGCCGTCACTAAACACATTCCTTAAATTGTAGCCATTTGTCGAGTGTTTTTTTTTGGTGTCTAATCCGCATATATATCACCATTGTCCTTGATTTTCTTGACTGTATATCTCTTAAATATCAAAATATACACGTGTGATTTAGTTTACGAAGATTTTTCAACGCCGAGAACCTCGATCAGAGAGTAAAAAAGGCGTAAGGTTCACAATGGTGTAAAATTAAAATGGGATATACCGGGCTAGGATTCGAGTTACAGGAACAAGGGCCAAACCAACCACCCAAGAATGGAATCGTCGAGAGAAAACACTTGACAATCTCCTAGAAGCAGCTTTTCATGCCACCAGACCTTTCTCTATCAATTAAGAATCTGATGCCGTCACTAAACACATTCCTTAAATTGAATCCATTTGTTGTGTGTTTTTTTTTGGTGTCTAATCCGCATATATATCACCATTGCCCTTGATTTTCTTGACTGTATATCTCTTAAATATCAACATATACACGTGTGATTTAGTTTACGAAGATTTTTCAATGCCGAGAACCTCGATCAGAGAGTAAAAAAGGCGTAAGGTTCACAATGGTGTAAAATTAAAATGGGATATACCGGGCTAGGATTCGAGTTACAGGAACAAGGGCCAAACCAACCACCCAAGAATGGAATCGTCGAGAGAAAACACTTGACAATCTCCTAGAAGCAGCTTTTCATGCCACCAGACCTTTCTCCATCAATTGAGAATCTGATGCCGTCACTAAACACATTCCTTAAATTGTAGCCATTTGTTGTGTGTTTTTTTTTGGTGTCTAATCCGCATATATATCACCATTGCCCTTGATTTTCTTGACTGTATATCTCTTAAATATCAACATATACACGTGTGATTTAGTTTACGATGATTTTTCAATGCCGAGAACCTCGATCAGAGAGTAAAAAAGGCGTAAGGTTCACAATGGTGTAAAATTCAAATGGGATATACCGGGCTAGGATTCAAGTTACAGGAACAAAGGCCAAACCAACCACCCAAGAATGGAATCGTCAAGCGAAAACACTTGACAACCTCCTAGAAGTAGCTTTTCTTGCCACCAGACCTTTCTCTATCAATTAAGAATCTGATGCCGTCACTAAACACATTCCTTAAATTGTAGCCGTTTGTTGAGTGTTTTTTTTGTCTAATCCGCATATATATCACCATTGCCCTTGATTTTCTTGACTGTATATCTCTTAAATATCAACATATACATGTGTGATTTAGTTTACGAAGATTTTTCAATGCCGAGAACCTCGATCAGAGAGTAAAAAAGGCGTAAGGTTCACAATGGTGTAAAACTAAAATGGGATATACCGGGCTAGGATTAGAGTTACAGGAACAAGGGCCAAACCAACCACCCAAGAATGGAATCGTCGAGCGAAAACACTTGACAACCTCCTAAAAGCAGCTTTTCTTACCACCAGACCTTTCTCCATCAATTAGGAATCTGATGCCGTCACTAAACACATTCCTTAAATTGTAGCCATTTGTAGAGTGTTTTTTTTTTGTGTCTAATCCGCATATATATCACCATTGCCCTTAATTTTCTTGACTGTATATCTCTTAAATATCAACATATACACGTGTGATTTAGTTTACGAAGGTTTTTCAATGCCAAGAACCTCGATCAGAGAGTAAAAAAGGCGTAAGTTTCACAATGGAGTAAAATTAAAATGGGATATAACGGGCTAGGATTCGAGTTAAAGGAATAAGGGCCAAACCAACCACCGAAGAATGGAATCGTCAAGCGAAAACACTTGGCAACCTCCTAGAAGCAGCTTTTCTTGCCACCAGACCTTTCTCCATCAATTAGGAATCTGATGCCGTCACTAAGCACATTCCTTAAATTGTAGCCATTTGTTGAGTGTTTTTTTTTTGTGTCTAATCCGCATATATATATCCAATGCCCTTGATTTTCTTGACTGTATATCTCTTAAATATCAACATATATATGTGTGATTTAGTTTACGAAGATTTTTCAATGCCGAGAACCTCGATCAGAGAGGAAAAAAGGCGAAAGGTTCACAATGGTGTAAAATTAAAATGGATATACCGGGCTAGGATTCGAGTTACAGGAACAAGGGCCAAACCAACCACCCAAGAATGGAATCCTCAAGAGAAAACACTTGACAACCTCCTAGAAGCAGCTTTTCTTACCACCAGACCTTTCTCCATCAATTAGGAATCTGATGCCGTCACTAAACACATTCCTTAAATTGTAGTCATTTGTTGAGTGTTTTTTTTTGTGTCTAATCCGCATATATATCACCATTGCCCTTGATTTTCTTGACCGTATATCTCATAAATATCAACATATACACGTGTGATTTAGTTTACGAAAATTTTTCACTGCCGAGAACCTCGATCAGAGAGTAAAAAAGGCGTCAGGTTCACAATGGTGTAAAATTAAAATGTGATTTACCGGGCTAGGATTCGAGTTATAGGAACAAGGGCCAAACCAACCACCCAAGAATGGAATCGTCGAGCGAAAACACTTGACAACCTCCTAGAAGCAGCTTTTCTTGCCACCAGACCTTTCTCCATCATTTAGGAATCTGATGCCGTCACTAAACACATTTCTTAAATTGTAGCCATTTGTTGAGTGTTTTTTTTTTGGTGTCTAATCCGCATATATATCACAATTGCCGTTGATTTTCTTGAATGCATGTCTCTTAAATATCAACATATACACGTGTGATTTAGTTTACGAAGATTTTTCAATGCCGAGAACCTCGATCAGAGAGTAAAAAAGGCGTAAGGTTCACAATGATGTAAAATTAAAATGGGATATACCGGGCTAGGATTCGAGTTACAGGACAAGGGTCAAACCAACCACCCAAGAATGGAATCGTCGAGCGAAAACACTTGACCACCTCCTAGAAGCAGCTTTTCTTACGACCAGACCTTTCTCCATCAATTCGGAATCTGATGCCGTCACTAAACACATTCCTTAAATTGTAGCCATTTGTTGAGTGTTTTTTTTGTGTCTAATCCGCATATATATCACCATTGCCCTTGATTTTCTTGACTGTATATCTCTTAAATATCAACATATACACGTGTGATTTAGTTTACGAAGATTTTTCAATGCCGAGAACCTCGATCAGAGAGTAAAAAAGGCGTAAGGTTCACAATGTTGTAAATTAAAATGGGATATACCGAGCGAGGATTCGAGTTACAGGAACAAGGGCCAAACCAACCACCCAAGAACGGAATCGTCGAGCGAAAACACTTGACAACCTCCTAGAAGCAGCTTTTCTTGCCACCAGACATTTCTCCATCAATTAGGAATCTGATGCCGTCACTAAACACATTCCTTAAATTGTAGCCATTTGTTGAGTGTTTTTTTTTGTGTCTAATCCGCATATATATCACCATTGCCCTTGATTTTCTTGACTGTATATATCTATCAAATATCAACATATACACGTGTGATTTAGTTTACGAAGATTTTTCGATGCCGAGAACCTCGATCAGAGAGTAAAAAAGGGCTAAGGTTCACAATGGTGTAAAACTAAAATGGGATATACCGGGCTAGGATTCGAGTTATAGGAACAAGGGCCAAACCAACCACCCAAGAATGGAATCGTTGAGCGAAAACACTTGACAACCTCCTAGAAGCAGCTTTTCTTGCCACCAGACCTTTCTCCATCAATTAGGAATCTGATGCCGTCACTAAACACATTCCTTAAATTGTAGCCATTTGTTGAGTGTTTTTTTTTTGTGTCTAATCCGCATATATATCACCATTGCCCTTGATTTTCTTGACTGTATATCTCTCAAATATCAACATATACACGTGTGATTTAGTTTACGAAGATTTTTCAATGCCGAGAACCTCGATCAGAGAGTAAAAAAGGTTTAAAGTTCACAATGGTGTAAAACTAAAATGGGATATACCGGGCTAGGATTAGAGTTACAGGAACAAGGGCCAAACCAACCACCCAAGAATGGAATCGTCGAGCGAAAACACTTGACAACCCCCTAAAAGCAGCTTTTCTTACCACCAGACCTTTCTCCATCAATTAGGAATCTGATGCCGTCACTAAACACATTCCTTAAATTGTATCCATTTGTAGAGTGTTTTTTTTTGTGTCTAATCCGCATATATATCACCATTGCCCTTAATTTTCTTGACTGTATATCTCTTAAATATCAACATATACACGTGTGATTTAGTTTACGAAGATTTTTCAATGCCGAGAACCTCGATCAGAGAGTAAAAAAGGTTTAAGGTTCACAATGGTGTAAAATTAAAATGGGATATACCGGGCTAGGATTCGAGTTAAAGGAACAAGGGCCAAACCAACCACCGAAGAATGGAATCGTCAAGCGAAAACACTTAACAACCTCCTAGTAGCAGCTTTTCTTGCCACCAGACCTTTCTCCATCAATTAGGAATCTGATGCCGTCACTAAGCACATTCCTTAAATTGTAGCCATTTGTTGAGTGTTTTTTTTGGTGTCTAATCCGCATATATATCTCCAATGCCCTTGATTTTCTTGACTGTATATCTCTTAAATAACAACATATACATGTGTGATTTAGTTTACGAAGCTTTTTCAATGCCGAGAACCTCGATCAGAGAGTAAAAAAGGCGAAAGGTTTACAATGGTGTAAAATTAAAATGGATATACCGGGCTAGGATTCGAGTTACAGGAACAAGGGCCAAACCAACCACCCAAGAATGGAATAGTCAAGCGAAAACACTTGACAACCTCCTAGAAGCAGCTTTTCTTACCACCAGACCTTTCTCCATCAATTAGGAATCTGATGCCGTCACTAAACACATTCCTTAAATTGTAGCCATTTGTTGAGTGTTTTTTTTGTGTCTAATCCGCATATATATCACCATTGCCCTTGATTTTTTGACCGTATATCTCTTAAATATCAACATATACACGTGTGATTTAGTTTACGAAGATTTTTCACTGCCGAGAACCTCGATCAGAGAGTAAAAAAGGCGTAAGGTTCACAATGGTGTAAAATTAAAATGGGATATACCGGGATAGGATTCGAGTTATAGGAACAAGGGACAAAGCAACCACCCAAGAATGGAATCGTCGAGCGAAAACACTTGACAACCTCCTAGAAGCAGCTTTTCTTGCCACCAGACCTTTCTCCATCATTTAGGAATCTGATGCCGTCACTAAACACATTCCTTAAATTGTAGCCATTTGTTGAGTGTTTTTTTTTTGCGTCTAATCCGCATATATATCACAATTGCCCTTTATTTTCTTGAATGCATATCTCTTAAATATCAACATATACACGTGTGATTTATTTTACGAAGATTTTTCAATGCCGAGAACCTCGATCAGAGAGTAAAAAAGGCGTAAGGTTCACAATGATGTAAAATTAAAATGGGATATACCGGGCTAGGATTCGAGTTACAGGACAAGGGTCAAACCAACCACCCAAGAATGGAATCGTCGAGCGAAAACACTTGACCACCACCTAGAAGCAGCTTTTCTTACGACCAGACCTGTCTCCATCAATTCGGAATCTGATGCCGTCACTAAACACATTCCTTAAATTGTAGCCATTTGTTGAGTGTTTTTTTTTTGTGTCTAATCCGCATATATATCAATATTTCCCTTGATTTTCTTGATTGTATATCTCTTAAATATAAACATATACACGTGTGATTTAGTTTACGATGATTTTTCAATGCCGAGAACCTCGATCAGAGAGTAAAAAAGGCGTAAGGTTCACAATGGTGTAAATTAAAATGGGATATACCGAGCTAGGATTCGAGTTACAGGAACAAGGTCCAAACCAACCACCCAAGAACGGAATCATCGAGCGAAAACACTTGACAAGCTCCAAGAAGCAACTTTTCTTGCCACCAGACCTTTCTCCATCAATTAGGAATCTGATGCCGTCACTAAACACATTCCTTAAATTGTAGCCATTTGTTGAGTGTTTTTTTGTGTCTAATCCGCATATATATCACCATTGCCCTTGATTTTCTTGACTGTATATCTCTCAAATATCAACATATACACGTGTGATTTAGTTTACGAAGATTTTTCAACGCCGAGAACCTCGATCAGAGAGTAAAAAAGGCGTAAGGTTCACAATGGTGTAAAACTAAAATGGGATATACCGGGCTAGGATTAGAGTTACAGGAACAAGGGCCAAACCAACCACCCAAGAATGGAATCGTCGAGCGAAAACACTTGACAACCTCCTAAAAGCAGCTTTTCTTACCACCAGACCTTTCTCCATCAATTAGGAATCTGATGCCGTCACTAAACACATTCCTTAAATTGTAGCCATTTGTAGAGTGTTTTTTTGTGTCTAATCCGCATATATATCACCATTGCCCTTAATTTTCTTGACTGTATATCTCTTAAATATCAACATATACACGTGTGATTTAGTTTACGAAGATTTTTCAATCCCGAGAACCTCGATCAGAGAGTAAAAAAGGCGTAAGGTTCACAATGGTGTAAAATTAAAATGGGATATACCGGGCTAGGATTCGAGTTAAAGGAACAAGGGCCAAACCAACCACCGAAGAATGGAATCGTCAAGCGAAAACACTTGACAACCTCCTAGTAGCAGCTTTTCTTGCCACCAGACCTTTCTCCATCAATTAGGAATCTGATGCCGTCACTAAGCACATTCCTTAAATTGTAGCCATTTGTTGAGTGTTTTTTTTGGTGTCTAATCCGCATATATATCTCCAATGCCCTTGATTTTCTTGACTGTATATCTCTTAAATAACAACATATACATGTGTGATTTAGTTTACGAAGATTTTTCAATGCCGAGAACCTCGATCAGAGAGTAAAAAAGGCGAAAGGTTTACAATGGTGTAAAATTAAAATGGATATACCGGGCTAGGATTCGAGTTACAGGAACAAGGGCCAAACCAACCACCCAAGAATGGAATAGTCAAGCGAAAACACTTGACAACCTCCTAGAAGCAGCTTTTCTTACCACCAGACCTTTCTCCATCAATTAGGAATCTGATGCCGTCACTAAACACATTCCTTAAATTGTAGCCATTTGTTGAGTGATTTTTTTGTGTCTAATCCGCATATATATCACCATTGCCCTTGATTTTCTTGACCGTATATCTCTTAAATATCAACATATACACGTGTGATTTAGTTTACGAAGATTTTTCACTGCCGAGAACCTCGATCAGAGAGTAAAAAAGGCGTAAGGTTCACAATGGTGTAAAATTAAAATGGGATATACCGGGCTAGGATTCGAGTTATAGGAACAAGGGACAAACCAACCACCCAAGAATGGAATCGTCGAGCGAAAACACTTGACAACCTCCTAGAAGCAGCTTTTCTTGCCACCCGACCTTTCTCCATCATTTAGGAATCTGATGCCGTCACTAAACACATTCCTTAAATTGTAGTCATTTGTTGAGTGTTTTTTTTTGTGTCTAATCCGCATATATATCACAATTGCCCTTTATTTTCTTGAATGCATATCTCTTAAATATCAACATATACACGTGTGATTTATTTTACGAAGATTTTTCAATGCCGAGAACCTCGATCAGAGAGTAAAAAAGGCGTAAGGTTCACAATGATGTAAAATTAAAATGGGATATACCGGGCTAGGATTCGAGTTACAGGACAAGGGTCAAACCAACCACCCAAGAATGGAATCGTCGAGCGAAAACACTTGACCACCACCTAGAAGCAGCTTTTCTTACGACCAGACCTGTCTCCATCAATTCGGAATCTGATGCCGTCACTAAACACATTCCTTAAATTGTAGCCATTTGTTGAGTGTTTTTTTTTTGTGTCTAATCCGCATATATATCACCATTTCCCTTGATTTTCTTGATTGTATATCTCTTAAATATAAACATATACACGTGTGATTTAGTTTACGATGATTTTTCAATGCCGAGAACCTCGATCAGAGAGTAAAAAAGGCGTAAGGTTCACAATGGTGTAAATTAAAATGGGATATACCGAGCTAGGATTCGAGTTACAGGAACAAGGTCCAAACCAACCACCCAAGAACGGAATCATCGAGCGAAAACACTTGACAACCTCCAAGAAGCAACTTTTCTTGCCACCAGACCTTTCTCCATCAATTAGGAATCTGATGCCGTCACTAAACACATTCCTTAAATTGTAGCCATTTGTTGAGTGTTTTTTTTGTGTCTAATCCGCATATATATCACCATTGCCCTTGATTTTCTTGACTGTATATCTCTCAAATATCAACATATACACGTGTGATTTAGTTTACGAAGATTTTTCAATGCCGAGAACCTCGATCAGAGAGTAAAAAAGGTGTAAGGTTCACAATGGTGTAAAATTAAAATGGGATATACCGGGCAAGAATTCGAGTTACAGGAACAAGGGCCAAACCAACCACCCAAGAATGGAATCGTCGAGCGAAAACACTTGACAACCTCCTTGAAGCGGCTTTTCTTGCCACCAGACCTTTCTCCATCAATTAGGAATCTGATGCCGTCACTAAACACATTCCTTAAATTGTAGCCATTTGTTGAGTGTTTTTTTTTTGTGTCTAATCCGCATATATATCACCATTGCCCTTGATTTTCTTGACAGTATATCTCTTAAATGTCAACATATACACGTGTGTTTTAGTTTTCGAAGATTTTTCAATGCCGAGAACCTCGATCAGAGAGTAAAAAAGTTGTAAGGTTCACAATGGTGTAAAATTAAAATGGGACATACCGGGCTAGGATTCGAGTTACAGGAACAAGGGCCAAACCAACCACCCAAGAATGGAATCGTCGAGCGAAAACACTTGGACAACCTCCTAGAAGCAGCTTTTCTTACCACCAGACCTTTCTCCATCAATTAGGAATCTTATGCCTTCACTAAACACATTCCTTAAATTGTAGCCATTTGTTGAGTGTTTTTTTTTGTGGTGTCTAATCCGCATATATATCACCATTGCCCTTAATTTTCTTAACTGTATATCTCTTAAATGTCAACATATACACATGTGGTTTAGTTTACGAAGATTTTTCAATGCCGAGAACCTCGATAAGAGAGTAAAAAAGGCATAAGGTTCACAATGGTGTAACATTAAAATGGGATACACCGGGCTAGGATTCGAGTTACAGGAACAAGGGCCAAACCAACCGCCCAAGAATGGAATCGTCGAGCGAAAACACTTGACAACCTCCTAGAGCAGCTTTTCTTACCACCAGACCTTTCTCCATCAATTAGGAATCTGATGCCGTCACTAAACACATTCCTTAAATTGTAGCCATTTACAGAGTGTTTTTTTTTGTGTCTAATCCGCATATATATCACCATTGCCCTTGATTTTCTTGACTGTATATCTCTCAAATATCAACATATACACATGTGATTTAGTTTACGAAGATTTTTCAATGCCGAGAACCTCGATCAGAGAGTAAAAAATGCGTAAGGTTCACAATGGTGTAAAATTAAAATGGGATATACCGGGCTAGGATTCAAGTCACAGGAACAAGGGCCAAACCAACCACCCAACAATGGAATCGTCGAGCGAAAACACTTGACAACCTCCTAGAAGCAGCTTTTCTTGCCACCAGACGTTTCTCCATCAATTAGGAATCTGATGCCGTCACTAAACACATTCCTTAAATTGTAGCCATTTGTTGAGTGTTTTTTTTTTGTGTCTAATCCGCATATATATCACCATGGCCCTTGATTTTCTTGACTGCATATCTCTTAAATATCAACATATACACGTGTGATTTAATTTACGAAGATTTTTCAATGCCGAGAACCTCGATCAGAGAGTAAAAAAAGGCGTAAGGTTCACAATGGTGTAAAATTAAAATGTGATATACCGGGCTTGGATTCGAGTTACAGGAACAAGGGCCAAACCAACCACTCAAGAATGGAATCGCCAAGCGAAAACACTTGACAACCTCCTAGAAGCAGCTTTTCTTGCCACCAGACCTTTCTCCTTCAATTAGGAATCTGATGCCGTCACTAAACACATTCCTTAAATTGTAGCCATTTGTTGAGTGTTTTTTTTTGTTGTCTAATCCGCATATATGTCACCATTGCCCTTGATTTTCTTGACTGTATATCTCTTAAATGTCAACATATACACTTGTGATTTAGTTTACGAAGATTTTTCAATGCCGAGAACCTAGATCAGAGAGTAAAAAAGGCGTAAGGTTCACAATGGTGTAAAATTAAAATGGGATATTCCGGGCTAGGATTCGAGTTACAGGAACAAGGGCCAAACCAACCACCCAAGAATGGAATCGTCGAGCGAAAACACTTGCCAACCTCCTTGAAGCAGCTTTTCTTACCACCAGACCTTTCTCCATCAATTAGGAATCTGTTGCCGTCACTAAACACATTCCTTAAATTGTAGCCACTTGTTGAGTGTTTTTTTTTTTTGTGTGTAATCCGCATATATATCACCATTGCCCTTGATTTTCTAGACTGTATATCTCTTAAATGTCAACATATACACATGTGGTTTAGTTTACGAAGATTTTTCAATGCCGAGAACCTCGATAAGAGTGTAAAAAAGGCGAAAGGTTCACAATGGTGTAAAATTAATATGGGATATACCGGGCTTGGATTCGAGTTACAGGAACAAAGGCCAAACCAACCACCCAAGAATGGAATCGTCGAGCGAAAACACTTGACAACCTCCTTGAAGTAGCTTTTCTTACCACCAGACCTTTTCCATCAATTAGGAATCTGATGCCGTCACTAAACACATTCCTTAAATTGTAGCCATTTGCTGAGTGTTTTTTTTTTTTGTGTCTAATCCGCATATATATCACCATTGCCTTTGATTTTCTTCACTGTATATCACTTAAATATCAACATATACATGTGTGATTTAGTTTACGAAGATATTTCAATGCCGAGAACCTCGATTAGAGAGTAAAAAAGGCGTAAGGTTCACAATGATGTAAAATTAAAATGGGATATACCAGGCTAGGATTAGAGTTATAGGAACAAGGGCCAAACCAACCACCCAAGAATGGAATCGTCAAGCGAAAACACTTGACAACCTCCTAGAAGCAGCTTTTCTTACCACCAGACCTTTCTCCATCAATTAGGAATCTGATGCCGTCACTAAACACATTCCTTAAATTGTAGCCATTTGTTGAGTGTTTTTTTTTTTGTGTCTAATCCGCATAGATATCACCATTGCCCTTGATTTTCTTGACTGTATATTTCTTAAATATCAACATATACACGTGTGATTTAATTTACGAAGATTTTTCAATGCCGAGAACCTCGATCAGAGAGTAAAAAAGGCGTAAGGTTCACAATGGTGTAAAATTAAAATGGGACATACCGGGCTAGTATTCGAGTTACAGGAATAAGGGCCAAACCAACCACCCAAGAATGGAATCGTCGAGCGAAAACACTTGACAACCTCCTAGAAGCAGCTTTTCTTACCACCACACCTTTCTCCATCAATTAGGAATCTTATGCCTTCACTAAACACATTCCTTAAATTGTAGCCATTTGTTGAGTGTTTTTTTTTTGTGGTGTCTAATCCGCATATATATCACCATTGCCCTTGATTTTCTTAACTGTATATCTCTTAAATGTCAACATATACACATGTGGTTTAGTTTACGAAGATTTTTCAATGCCGAGAACCTCGATAAGAGAGTAAAAAAGGCGTAAGGTTCACAATGGTGTAACATTAAAATGGGATACACCGGGCTAGGATTCGAGTTACAGGAACAAGGGCCAAACCAACCGCCCTAGAATGGAATCGTCGAGCGAAAACACTTGACAACCTCCTAGAGCAGCTTTTCTTACCACCAGACCTTTCTCCATCAATTAGGAATCTGATGCCGTCACTAAACACATTCCTTAAATTGTAGCCATTTATTAAGTTTTTTTCTTTTGTTGTTGTCTAATCCGCATATATATCACCATTGCCCTTGATTTTCTTGACTGTATATATCTTAAATATCAACATATACACGTGTGATTTAGTTTATGAAGATTTTCAATGCCTAAAACCCCGATCAGAGAGTAAAAAAGGCGTAAGGTTCACAATGGTGTAAAATTAAAATGGGATATACCGGGCTAGGATTCGAGTTACAGGAACAAGGGCCAAACCAACCACCTAAGAATGGAATCGTCGAGCAAAAACACTTGACAACCTCCTAGAAGCAGCTTTTCTTGCCACCAGACGTTTCTCCATCAATTAGGAATCTGATGCCGTCACTAAACACATTTCTTAAGTTGTAGCCACTTGTTGAGTGTTTTTTTTTTGTGTCTAATCCGCATATATATCACCATGGCCCTTGATTTTCTTGACTGCATATCTCTTAAATATCAATATATACACGTGTGATTTAATTTACGAAGATTTTTCAATGCCGAGAACCTCGATCAGAGAGTAAAAAAGGCGTAAGGTTCACAATGGTGTAAAATTAAAATGTGATATACCGGGCTAGGATTCGAGTTACAGGAACAAGGGCCAAACCAACCACCCAAGAATGGAATCGCCAAGCGAAAACACTTGACAACCTCCTAGAAGCAACTTTTCTTGCCACCAGACCTTTCTCCTTCAATTAGGAATCTGATGCCGTCACTAAACACATTCCTTAAATTGTAGCCATTTGTTGAGTGTTTTTTTTTTTGTTGTCTAATCCGCATATATGTCACCATTACCCTTGATTTTCTTGACTGTATATCTCTTAAATGTCAACATATACACTTGTGATTTAGTTTACGAAGATTTTTCAATGCCGAGAACCTAGATCAGAGAGTAAAAAAGGCGTAAGGTTCACAATGGTGTAAAATTAAAATGGGATATACCGGGCTAGGATTCGAGTTACAGGAACAAGGGCCAAACCAACCACCCAAGAATGGAATCGTCGAGCGAAAACACTTGACAACCTCCTAGAAGCAGCTTTTCTTACCACCAGACCTTTCTCCATCAATTAGGAATCTGATGCCGTCACTAAACACATTCCTTAAATTGTAGCCACTTGTTGAGTGTTTTTTTTTTTTGGTGTGTAATCCGCATATATATCACCATTGCCCTTGATTTTCTAGACTGTATATCTCTTAAATGTCAACATATACACATGTGGTTTAGTTTACGAAGATTTTTCAATGCCGAAAACCTCGATAAGAGTGTAAAAAAGGCGTAAGATTCACAATGGTGTAAAATTAAAATGGGATATACCGGGCTAGGATTCGAGTTACAGGAGCAAGGGCCAAACCAACCACCCAAGAATGGAATCGTCGAGCGAAAACACTTGACAACCTCCTAGAAGCAGCTTTTCTTACCACCAGACCTTTTCCATCAATTAGGAATCTGATGCCGTCACTAAACACATTCCTTAAATTGTAGCCATTTGCTGAGTTTTTTTTTTTTTGTGTCTAATCCGCATATATATCACCATTGCCCTTGATTTTCTTCACTGTATATCTCTTAAATATCAACATATACACGTGTGATTTAGTTTACGAATATTTTTCAATGCCGAGAACCTCGATTATAGAGTAAAAAAGGCGTAAGGTTCACAATGATGTAAAATTAAAATGGGATATACCAGGCTAGGATTTGAGTTACAGGAACAAGGGCCAAACCAACCACCCAAGAATGGAATCGTCAAGCGAAAACACTTGACAACCTCCTAGAAGCAGCTTTTCTTACCACCAGACCTTTCTCCATCAATTAGGAATCTGATGCCGTCACTAAACACATTCCTTAAATTGTAGCCATTTGTTGAGTGTTTTTTTTGTGTCTAATCCGCATAGATATCACCATTGCCCTTGATTTTCTTGACTGTATATCTCTTAAATATCAACATATACACGTGTGATTTAGTTTACGAAGATTTTTCAATGCCGAGAACCTCGATCAGAGAGTAAAAAAGGCGTAAGGTTCACAATGATGTAAATTAAAATGGGATATACCGAGCTAGGATTCGAGTTACAGGAACAAGGGCCAAACCACCCACCCTAGAATGGAATCGTCAAGCGAAAACACTTGACAACCTCCTAGAAGCAGCTTTTCTTGCCACCAGACCTTTCTCCATCAATTAGGAATCTGATGCCGTCACTAAACACATTCCTTAAGTTGTAGCCATTTGTTGAGTGTTTTTTTTTTTTTGGTGTCTAATCCGCATATATATCACCATGGCCCTTGATTTTCTTGACTGCATATCTCTTAAATATCAACATATACACGTGTGATTTAGTTTTCGAAGATTTTTCAATGCCGAGAACCTCGATCAGAGAGTAAAAAAGGCGTAAGGTTCACAATGGTGTAAAATTAAAATGTGATACACCGGGCTAGGATTCGAGTTCAAGGAACAAGGGCCAAACCAACCACCCAAGAATGGAATCGTCAAGCGAAAACACTTGACAACCTCCTAGAAGCAGCTTTTCTTACCACCAGACCTTTCTCCTTCAATTTGGAATCTGGTGCCATCACTAAACACATTCCTTAAATTGTAGCCATTTATTGAGTGTTTTTTTTTGTTGTCTAATCCTCATATATATCACCATTGCCCTTGATTTTCTTGACTGTATATCTCTTAAATGTCAACATATACACTTGTGATTTATTTTACGAAGATTTTTCAATGCCGAGAACCTAGATCAGAGAGTAAAAAAGGTGTAAGGTTCACAATTGTGTAAAATTAAAATGGGATATACCGGGCCAGGATTCGAGTTACAGGATCAAGGGCCAAACCAACCACCCAAGAATGGAATCGTCGAGCGAAAACACTTGGCAACCTCCTAGAAGCAGCTTTTCTTGCCACCAGAGCTTTCTCCATCAATTAGGAATCTGATGCCGTCACTAAACACATTCCTTAAATTGTAGCCATTTATTGAGTTTTTTTTTTTTTTGTTGTTGTCTAATCCGCATATATATCACCATTGCCCTTGATTTTCTTGACTGTATATATCTTAAATATTAACATATACACGTGTGATTTAGTTTATGAAGATTTTCAATGCCTAAAACCCCGATCAGAGAGTAAAAAAGGCGTAAGGTTCACAATGGTGTAAAATTAAAATGGGATATACCGGGCTAGGATTCGAGTTACAGGAACAAGGGCCAAACCAACCACCCAAGAATGGAATCGTCGAGCAAAAACACTTGACAACCTCCTAGAAACAGCTTTTCTTGCCACCAGACCTTTCTCCATCAATTAGGAATCAGATTCCGTCACTAAACACATTCCTTAAATTGTAGCCACTTGTTGAGTGTTTTTTTTTTGTGTCTAATCCGCATATATATCACCATTGCCCTAGATTTTCTTGACTGTATATCTCTTAAATATCAACATATACACGTGTGATTTAGTTTACGAAGATTTTTCAATGCCGAGAACCTCGATCAGAGAGTAAAAAAGGCGTAAGGTTCACAATGGTGTAAAATTAAAATGGGATATACCGGGCTAGGATTCAAGTTACAGGAACAAGGGTCAAACCAACCACCTAAGAATGGAATCGTCGAGCAAAAACACTTAACAACCTCCTAGTAGCAGCTTTTCTTACCACCAGACCTTTCTCCATCAATTAGGAATCTGATGCCGTCACTAAACACATTCCTTAAATTGTAGCCATTTGTTGAATGTTTTTTTTTGTATCTAATCCGCATATATATCACCATTGCCCCTGATTTTCTTGAATCTATATATCTTAAATATCAACATATACTTGTGTGATTTAGTTTACGAAGATTTTTCAATGCCGAGAACCTCGATCAGAGAGTAAAAAAGTCGTAAGGTTCACAATGGTGTAAAATTAAAATGGGATATATCGGGCTAGGATTCGAGTTACAGGAACAAGGGCCAAACCAACCACCCAAGAATGGAATCGTCGAACGAAAACACTTAACAACCTCCTAGAAGTAGCTTTTCTTGCCACCAGACCTTTCTCCATCAATTAGGAATCTGATGCCGTCACTAAACACGTTCCTTAAATTGTAGCCATTTGTTGAGTGTTTATTTTTTGGTGTCTAATCCGCATATATATCACCATTGCCCTTGATTTTCTTGACTGTATATCTCTTAAATATCAACATATACACGTGTGATTTAGTTTACGAAGATTTTTCAATGCCGAGAACCTCGATCAGAGAGTAAAAAAGGCGTAAAGTTCACAATGGTGTAAAATTAAAATGGGATATACCGGGCTAGAATTCAAGTTACAGGAACAAGGGCCAAACCAACCACCCAAGAATGGAATCGTCGAGCGAAAACACTTGACAACCTCCAAGAAGCAGCTTTTCTTACCACCAGACATTTCTCCATCAATTAGGAATCTGATGCCGTCACTAAACACATTCCTTAAATTGTAGCCATTTATTAAGTGTTTTTTTTTTGTGTCTAATTCGCATATATATCACCATTGCCCTTGATGTTCTTCACTGTATATCTCTTAAATATCAACATATACACGTGTGATTTAGTTTACGAATATTTTTCAATGCCGAGAACCTCGATTAGAGAGTAAAAAAGACGTAAGGTTCACAATGATGTAAAATTAAAATGGGATATACCAGGCTAGGATTTGAGTTACAGGAACAAGGGCCAAACCAACCACCCAAGAATGGAATCGTCAAGCGAAAACACTTGACAACCTCCTAGAAGCAGCTTTTCTTACCACCAGACTTTTCTCCATCAATTAGGAATCTGATGCCGTCACTAAACACATTCCTTAAATTGTAGCCATTTGTTGAGTGTTTTTTATGTGTCTAATCCGCATAGATATCACCATTGCCCTTGATTTTCTTGACTGTATATCTCTTAAATATCAACATATACACGTGTGATTTAGTTTACGAAGATTTTTCAATGCCGAGAACCTCGATCAGAGAGTAAAAAAGGCGTAAGGTTCACAATGATGTAAATTAAAATGGGATATACCGAGCTAGGATTCGAGTTACAGGAACAAGGGCCAAACCAACCACCCAAGAATGGAATCGTCAAGCGAAAACACTTGACAACCTCCTAGAAGCAGCTTATCTTGCCACCAGACCTTTCTCCATCAATTAGGAATCTGATGCCGTCACTAAACACATTCCTTAAGTTGTAGCCATTTGTTGAGTGTTTTTTTTTGGTGTCTAATCCGCATATATATCACCATGGCCCTTGATTTTCTTGACTGCATATCTCTTAAATATCAACATATACACGTGTGATTTAGTTTTCGAAGATTTTTCAATGCCGAGAACCTCGATCAGAGAGTAAAAAAGGCGTAAGGTTCACAATGGTGTAAAATTAAAATGTGATACACCGGGCTAGGATTCGAGTTCAAGGAACAAGGGCCAAACCAACCACCCAAGAATGGAATCGTCAAGCGAAAACACTTGACAACCTCCTAGAAGCAGCTTTTCTTACCACCAGACCTTTCTCCTTCAATTTGGAATCTGGTGCCATCACTAAACACATTCCTTAAATTGTAGCCATTTATTGAGTGTTTTTTTTTGTTGTCTAATCCGCATATATATCACCATTGCCCTTGATTTTCTTGACTGTATATCTCTTAAATGTCAACATATACACTTGTGATTTATTTTACGAAGATTTTTCAATGCCGAGAACCTAGATCAGAGAGTAAAAAAGGTGTAAGGTTCACAATTGTGTAAAATTAAAATGGGATATACCGGGCCAGGATTCGAGTTACAGGATCAAGGGCCAAACCAACCACCCAAGAATGGAATCGTCGAGCGAAAACACTTGGCAACCTCCTAGAAGCAGCTTTTCTTGCCACCAGAGCTTTCTCCATCAATTAGGAATCTGATGCCGTCACTAAACACATTCCTTAAATTGTAGCCATTTATTGAGTTTTTTTTTTGTTGTCTAGTCCGCATATATATCCCCATTGCCCTTGATTTTCTTGACTGTATATCTCTTAAATATCAACATATACACGTGTGATTTAGTTTACGAAGATTTTTCAATGCCGAGAAACTCGATCAGAGAGTAAAAAAGGCGTAAGGTTCACAATGGTGTAAAATTAAAATGGGATATACCGGGCTAGGAATCGAGTTACAGGAACAAGGGCCAAACCAACCATCCAAGAATGGAATCGTCGATCAAAAAAACTTAACAACCTCCTAGAAGCAGTTTTTCTTGCCACCAGAGCCTTCTCCATCAATTAGGAATCTGATGCCGTCACTAAACACATTCCTTAAATTGTAGCCATTTATAGAGTGTTGTTTTTTTTTTCTAATCCGCATATATATCACCATTGCCCTTGATTTTCTTGACTGTATATCTCTTAAATATCAACATAAACACGTGTGATTTTGTTTACGAAGATTTTTCAAGGCCGAGAAACTCGATCAGAGAGTAAAAAAGGCGTAAAGTTCACAATGGTGTAAAATTAAAATGGGATATACCGGGCTAGGATTCAAGTTACAGGAACAAGGGCAAAACAACCACCCGAGAATGGAATCGTCGAGCGAAAACACTTGACAACCTCCTAGAAGCAGCTTTTCTTGCCACCAGAGCTTTCTCCATCAATTAGGAATCTGATGCCGTCACTAAACACATTCCTTAAATTGTAGCCATTTATTGAGTTTTTTTTTTTTTGTTGTTGTCTAATCCGCATATATATCACCATTGCCCTTGATTTTCTTGACTGTATATATCTTAAATATTAACATATACACGTGTGATTTAGTTTATGAAGATTTTCAATGCCTAAAACCCCGATCAGAGAGTAAAAAAGGCGTAAGGTTCACAATGGTGTAAAATTAAAATGGGATATACCGGGCTAGGATTCGAGTTACAGGAAAAAGGGCCAAACCAACCACCCAAGAATGGAATCGTCGAGCAAAAACACTTGACAACCTCCTAGAAACAGCTTTTCTTGCCACCAGACCTTTCTCCATCAATTAGGAATCAGATTCCGTCACTAAACACATTCCTTAAATTGTAGCCACTTGTTGAGTGTTTTTTTTTTGTGTCTAATCCGCATATATATCACCATTGCCCTAGATTTTCTTGACTGTATATCTCTTAAATATCAACATATACACGTGTGATTTAGTTTACGAAGATTTTTCAATGCCGAGAACCTCGATCAGAGAGTAAAAAAGTCGTAAGGTTCACAATGGTGTAAAATTAAAATGGGATATATCGGGCTAGGATTCGAGTTACAGGAACAAGGGCCAAACCAACCACCCAAGATTGGAATCGTCGAGCGAAAACACTTAACAACCTCCTAGAAGTAGCTTTTCTTGCCACCAGACCTTTCGCCATCAATTAGGAATCTGATGCCGTCACTAAACACGTTCCTTAAATTGTAGCCATTTGTTGAGTGTTTATTTTTTGGTGTCTAATCCGCATATATATCACCATTGCCCTTGATTTTCTTGACTGTATATCTCTTAAATATCAATATATACACGTGTGATTTAGTTTACGAAGATTTTTCAATGCCGAGAACCTCGATCAGAGAGTAAAAAAGGCGTAAAGTTCACAATGGTGTAAAATTAAAATGGGATATACCGGGCTAGAATTCAAGTTACAGGAACAAGGGCCAAACCAACCACCCAAGAATGGAATCGTCGAGCGAAAACACTTGACAACCTCCAAGAAGCAGCTTTTCTTACCACCAGACATTTCTCCATCAATTAGGAATCCGATGCCGTCACTAAACACATTCCTTAAATTGTAGCCATTTATTAAGTGTTTTTTTTTTGTGTCTAATTCGCATATATATCACCATTGCCCTTGATGTTCTTCACTGTATATCTCTTAAATATCAACAAATACACGTGTGATTTAGTTTACGAATATTTTTCAATGCCGAGAACCTCGATTAGAGAGTAAAAAAGGCGTAAGGTTCACAATGATGTAAAATTAAAATGGGATATACCAGGCTAGGATTTGAGTTACAGGAACAAGGGCCAAACCAACCACCCAAGAATGGAATCGTCAAGCGAAAACACTTGACAACCTCCTAGAAGCAGCTTTTCTTACCACCAGACCTTTCTCCATCAATTAGGAATCTGATGCCGTCACTAAACACATTCCTTAAATTGTAGCCATTTGTTGAGTGTTTTTTTGTGTCTAATCCGCATAGATATCACCATTGCCCTTGATTTTCTTGACTGTATATCTCTTAAATATCAACATATACACGTGTGATTTAGTTTACGAAGATTTTTCAATGCCGAGAACCTCGATCAGAGAGTAAAAAAGGCGTAAGGTTCACAATGATGTAAATTAAAATGGGATATACCGAGCTAGGATTCGAGTTACAGGAACAAGGGCCAAACCAACCACCCAAGAATGGAATCGTCAAGCGAAAACACTTGACAACCTCCTAGAAGCAGCTTTTCTTGCCACCAGACCTTTCTCCATCAATTAGGAATCTGATGCCGTCACTAAACACATTCCTTAAGTTGTAGCCATTTGTTGAGTGTTTTTTTTTTTTTGGTGTCTAATCCGCATATATATCACCATGGCCCTTGATTTTCTTGACTGCATATCTCTTAAATATCAACATATACACGTGTGATTTAGTTTTCGAAGATTTTTCAATGCCGAGAACCTCGATCAGAGAGTAAAAAAGGCGTAAGGTTCACAATGGTGTAAAATTAAAATGTGATACACCGGTCTAGGATTCGAGTTCAAGGAACAAGGGCCAAACCAACCACCCAAGAATGGAATCGTCAAGCGAAAACACTTGACAACCTCCTAGAAGCAGCTTTTCTTACCACCAGACCTTTCTCCTTCAATTTGGAATCTGGTGCCATCACTAAACACATTCCTTAAATTGTAGCCATTTATTGAGTGTTTTTTTTTTGTTGTCTAATCCGCATATATATCACCATTGCCCTTGATTTTCTTGACTGTATATCTCTTAAATGTCAACATATACACTTGTGATTTATTTTACGAAGATTTTTCAATGCCGAGAACCTAGATCAGAGAGTAAAAAAGGTGTAAGGTTCACAATTGTGTAAAATTAAAATGGGATATACCGGGCCAGGATTCGAGTTACAGGATCAAGGGCCAAACCAACCACCCAAGAATGGAATCGTCGAGCGAAAACACTTGGCAACCTCCTAGAAGCAGCTTTTCTTGCCACCAGAGCTTTCTCCATCAATTAGGAATCTGATGCCGTCACTAAACACATTCCTTAAATTGTAGCCATTTATTGAGTGTTTTTTTTTGTTGTCTAATCCGCATATATATCCCCATTGCCCTTGATTTTCTTGACTGTATATCTCTTAAATATCAACATATACACGTGTGATTTAGTTTACGAAGATTTTTCAATGCCGAGAAACTCGATCAGAGAGTAAAAAAGGCGTAAGGTTCACAATGGTGTAAAATTAAAATGGGATATACCGGGCTAGGAATCGAGTTACAGGAACAAGGGCCAAACCAACCATCCAAGAATGGAATCGTCGATCAAAAAAACTTAACAACCTCCTAGAAGCAGCTTTTCTTGCCACCAGAGCCTTCTCCATCAATTAGGAATCTGATGCCGTCACTAAACACATTCCTTAAATTGTAGCCATTTATTGAGTTTTTTTTTTTTGTTGTTGTCTAATCCGCATATATATCACCATTGCCCTTGATTTTCTTGACTGTATATATCTTAAATATTAACATATACACGTGTGATTTAGTTTATGAAGATTTTCAATGCCTAAAACCCCGATCAGAGAGTAAAAAAGGCGTAAGGTTCACAATGGTGTAAAATTAAAATGGGATATACCGGGCTAGGATTCGAGTTACAGGAACAAGGGCCAAACCAACCACCCAAGAATGGAATCGTCGAGCAAAAACACTTGACAACCTCCTAGAAACAGCTTTTCTTGCCACCAGACCTTTCTCCATCAATTAGGAATCAGATTCCGTCACTAAACACATTCCTTAAATTGTAGCCACTTGTTGAGTGTTTTTTTTTGTGTCTAATCCGCATATATATCACCATTGCCCTAGATTTTCTTGACTGTATATCTCTTAAATATCAACATATACACGTGTGATTTAGTTTACGAAGATTTTTCAATGCCGAGAACCTCGATCAGAGAGTAAAAAAGTCGTAAGGTTCACAATGGTGTAAAATTAAAATGGGATATATCGGGCTAGGATTCGAGTTACAGGAACAAGGGCCAAACCAACCACCCAAGATTGGAATCGTCGAGCGAAAACACTTAACAACCTCCTAGAAGTAGCTTTTCTTGCCACCAGACCTTTCGCCATCAATTAGGAATCTGATGCCGTCACTAAACACGTTCCTTAAATTGTAGCCATTTGTTGAGTGTTTATTTTTTGGTGTCTAATCCGCATATATATCACCATTGCCCTTGATTTTCTTGACTGTATATCTCTTAAATATCAATATATACACGTGTGATTTAGTTTACGAAGATTTTTCAATGCCGAGAACCTCGATCAGAGAGTAAAAAAGGCGTAAAGTTCACAATGGTGTAAAATTAAAATGGGATATACCGGGCTAGAATTCAAGTTACAGGAACAAGGGCCAAACCAACCACCCAAGAATGGAATCATCGAGCGAAAACACTTGACAACCTCCAAGAAGCAGCTTTTCTTACCACCAGACATTTCTCCATCAATTAGGAATCTGATGCCGTCACTAAACACATTCCTTAAATTGTAGCCATTTATTAAGTGTTTTTTTTTTGTGTCTAATTCGCATATATATCACCATTGCCCTTGATGTTCTTCACTGTATATCTCTTAAATATCAACATATACACGTGTGATTTAGTTTACGAATATTTTTCAATGCCGAGAACCTCGATTAGAGAGTAAAAAAGGCGTAAGGTTCACAATGATGTAAAATTAAAATGGGATATACCAGGCTAGGATTTGAGTTACAGGAACAAGGGCCAAACCAACCACCCAAGAATGGAATCGTCAAGCGAAAACACTTGACAACCTCCTAGAAGCAGCTTTTCTTACCACCAGACCTCTCCATCAATTAGGAATCTGATGCCGTCACTAAACACATTCCTTAAATTGTAGCCATTTGTTGAGTGTTTTTTTGTGTCTAATCCGCATAGATATCACCATTGCCCTTGATTTTCTTGACTGTATATCTCTTAAATATCAACATATACACGTGTGATTTAGTTTACGAAGATTTTTCAATGCCGAGAACCTCGATCAGAGAGTAAAAAAGGCGTAAGGTTCACAATGATGTAAATTAAAATGGGATATACCGAGCTAGGATTCGAGTTACAGGAACCAGGGCCAAACCAACCACCCAAGAATGGAATCGTCAAGCGAAAACACTTGACAACCTCCTAGAAGCAGCTTTTCTTGCCACCAGACCTTTCTCCATCAATTAGGAATCTGATGCCGTCACTAAACACATTCCTTAAGTTGTAGCCATTTGTTGAGTGTTTTTTTTTTGGTGTCTAATCCGCATATATATCACCATGGCCCTTGATTTTCTTGACTGCATATCTCTTAAATATCAACATATACACGTGTGATTTAGTTTTCGAAGATTTTTCAATGCCGAGAACCTCGATCAGAGAGTAAAAAAGGCGTAAGGTTCACAATGGTGTAAAATTAAAATGTGATACACCGGTCTAGGATTCGAGTTCAAGGAACAAGGGCCAAACCAACCACCCAAGAATGGAATCGTCAAGCGAAAACACTTGACAACCTCCTAGAAGCAGCTTTTCTTACCACCAGACCTTTCTCCTTCAATTTGGAATCTGGTGCCATCACTAAACACATTCCTTAAATTGTAGCCATTTATTGAGTGTTTTTTTTTGTTGTCTAATCCGCATATATATCACCATTGCCCTTGATTTTCTTGACTGTATATCTCTTAAATGTCAACATATACACTTGTGATTTATTTTACGAAGATTTTTCAATGCCGAGAACCTAGATCAGAGAGTAAAAAAGGTGTAAGGTTCACAATTGTGTAAAATTAAAATGGGATATACCGGGCCAGGATTCGAGTTACAGGATCAAGGGCCAAACCAACCACCCAAGAATGGAATCGTCGAGCGAAAACACTTGGCAACCTCCTAGAAGCAGCTTTTCTTGCCACCAGAGCTTTCTCCATCAATTAGGAATCTGATGCCGTCACTAAACACATTCCTTAAATTGTAGCCATTTATTGAGTGTTTTTTTTGTTGTCTAATCCGCATATATATCCCCATTGCCCTTGATTTTCTTGACTGTATATCTCTTAAATATCAACATATACACGTGTGATTTAGTTTACGAAGATTTTTCAATGCCGAGAAACTCGATCAGAGAGTAAAAAAGGCGTAAGGTTCACAATGGTGTAAAATTAAAATGGGATATACCGGGCTAGGAATCGAGTTACAGGAACAAGGGCCAAACCAACCATCCAAGAATGGAATCGTCGATCAAAAAAACTTAACAACCTCCTAGAAGCAGCTTTTCTTGCCACCAGAGCCTTCTCCATCAATTAGGAATCTGATGCCGTCACTAAACACATTCCTTAAATTGTAGCCATTTATAGAGTGTTGTTTTTTTTTCTAATCCGCATATATATCACCACTGCCCTTGATTTTCTTGACTGTATATCTCTTAAATATCAACATAAACACGTGTGATTTTGTTTACGAAGATTTTTCAAGGCCGAGAAACTCGATCAGAGAGTAAAAAAGGCGTAAAGTTCATAATGGTGTAAAATTAAAATGGGATATACCGGGCTAGGATTCAAGTTACAGGAACAAGGGCAAAACAACCACCCGAGAATGGAATCGTCGAGCGAAAACACTTGACAACCTCCTAGAAGCAGCTTTTCTTGCCACCAGAGCTTTCTCCATCAATTAGGAATCTGATGCCGTCACTAAACACATTCCTTAAATTGTAGCCATTTATTGAGTTTTTTTTTTTTGTTGTTGTCTAATCCGCATATATATCACCATTGCCCTTGATTTTCTTGACTGTATATATCTTAAATATTAACATATACACGTGTGATTTAGTTTATGAAGATTTTCAATGCCTAAAACCCCGATCAGAGAGTAAAAAAGGCGTAAGGTTCACAATGGTGTAAAATTAAAATGGGATATACCGGGCTAGGATTCGAGTTACAGGAACAAGGGCCAAACCAACCACCCAAGAATGGAATCGTCGAGCAAAAACACTTGACAACCTCCTAGAAACAGCTTTTCTTGCCACCAGACCTTTCTCCATCAATTAGGAATCTGATTCCGTCACTAAACACATTCCTTAAATTGTAGCCACTTGTTGAGTGTTTTTTTTTGTGTCTAATCCGCATATATATCACCATTGCCCTAGATTTTCTTGACTGTATATCTCTTAAATATCAACATATACACGTGTGATTTAGTTTACGAAGATTTTTCAATGCCGAGAACCTCGATCAGAGAGTAAAAAAGGCGTAAAGTTCACAATGGTGTAAAATTAAAATGGGATATACCGGGCTAGAATTCAAGTTACAGGAACAAGGGCCAAACCAACCACCCAAGAATGGAATCGTCGAGCGAAAACACTTGACAACCTCCAAGAAGCAGCTTTTCTTACCACCAGACATTTCTCCATCAATTAGGAATCTGATGCCGTCACTAAACACATTCCTTAAATTGTAGCCATTTATTAAGTGTTTTTTTTTGTGTCTAATTCGCATATATATCACCATTGCCCTTGATGTTCTTCACTGTATATCTCTTAAATATCAACATATACACGTGTGATTTAGTTTACGAATATTTTTCAATGCCGAGAACCTCGATTAGAGAGTAAAAAAGGCGTAAGGTTCACAATGATGTAAAATTAAAATGGGATATACCAGGCTAGGATTTGAGTTACAGGAACAAGGGCCAAACCAACCACCCAAGAATGGAATCGTCAAGCGAAAACACTTGACAACCTCCTAGAAGCAGCTTTTCTTACCACCAGACCTTTCTCCATCAATTAGGAATCTGATGCCGTCACTAAACACATTCCTTAAATTGTAGCCATTTGTTGAGTGTTTTTTTGTGTCTAATCCGCATAGATATCACCATTGCCCTTGATTTTCTTGACTGTATATCTCTTAAATATCAACATATAGACGTGTGATTTAGTTTACGAAGATTTTTCAATGCCGAGAACCTCGATCAGAGAGTAAAAAAGGCGTAAGGTTCACAATGATGTAAATTAAAATGGGATATACCGAGCTAGGATTCGAGTTACAGGAACAAGGGCCAAACCAACCACCCAAGAATGGAATCGTCAAGCGAAAACACTTGACAACCTCCTAGAAGCAGCTTTTCTTGCCACCAAACCTTTCTCCATCAATTAGGAATCTGATGCCGTCACTAAACACATTCCTTAAGTTGTAGCCATTTGTTGAGTGTTTTTTTTTTTGGTGTCTAATCCGCATATATATCACCATGGCCCTTGATTTTCTTGACTGCATATCTCTTAAATATCAACATATACACGTGTGATTTAGTTTTTGAAGATTTTTCAATGCCGAGAACCTCGATCAGAGAGTAAAAAAGGCGTAAGGTTCACAATGGTGTAAAATTAAAATGTGATACACCGGTCTAGGATTCGAGTTCAAGGAACAAGGGCCAAACCAACCACCCAAGAATGGAATCGTCAAGCGAAAACACTTGACAACCTCCTAGAAGCAGCTTTTCTTACCACCAGACCTTTCTCCTTCAATTTGGAATCTGGTGCCATCACTAAACACATTCCTTAAATTGTAGCCATTTATTGAGTGTTTTTTTTTTGTTGTCTAATCCGCATATATATCACCATTGCCCTTGATTTTCTTGACTGTATATCTCTTAAATGTCAACATATACACTTGTGATTTATTTTACGAAGATTTTTCAATGCCGAGAACCTAGATCAGAGAGTAAAAAAGGTGTAAGGTTCACAATTGTGTAAAATTAAAATGGGATATACCGGGCCAGGATTCGAGTTACAGGATCAAGGGCCAAACCAACCACCCAAGAATGGAATCGTCGAGCGAAAACACTTGGCAACCTCCTAGAAGCAGCTTTTCTTGCCACCAGAGCTTTCTCCATCAATTAGGAATCTGATGCCGTCACTAAACACATTCCTTAAATTGTAGCCATTTATTGAGTGTTTTTTTTTGTTGTCTAATCCGCATATATATCCCCATTGCCCTTGATTTTCTTGACTGTATATCTCTTAAATATCAACATATACACGTGTGATTTAGTTTACGAAGATTTTTCAATGCCGAGAAACTCGATCAGAGAGTAAAAAAGGCGTAAGGTTCACAATGGTGTAAAATTAAAATGGGATATACCGGGCTAGGAATCGAGTTACAGGAACAAGGGCCAAACCAACCATCCAAGAATGGAATCGTCGATCAAAAAAACTTAACAACCTCCTAGAAGCAGCTTTTCTTGCCACCAGAGCCTTCTCCATCAATTAGGAATCTGATGCCGTCACTAAACACATTCCTTAAATTGTAGTCATTTATAGAGTGTTGTTTTTTTTTCTAATCCGCATATATATCACCACTGCCCTTGATTTTCTTGACTGTATATCTCTTAAATATCAACATAAACACGTGTGATTTTGTTTACGAAGATTTTTCAAGGCCGAGAAACTCGATCAGAGAGTAAAAAAGGCGTAAAGTTCATAATGGTGTAAAATTAAAATGGGATATACCGGGCTAGGATTCAAGTTACAGGAACAAGGGCAAAACAACCACCCGAGAATGGAATCGTCGAGCGAAAACACTTGACAACCTCCTAGAAGCAGCTTTTCTTGCCACCAGAGCTTTCTCCATCAATTAGGAATCTGATGCCGTCACTAAACACATTCCTTAAATTGTAGCCATTTATTGAGTTTTTTTTTTTTTGTTGTTGTCTAATCCGCATATATATCACCATTGCCCTTGATTTTCTTGACTGTATATATCTTAAATATTAACATATACACGTGTGATTTAGTTTATGAAGATTTTCAATGCCTAAAACCCCGATCAGAGAGTAAAAAAGGCGTAAGGTTCACAATGGTGTAAAATTAAAATGGGATATACCGGGCTAGGATTCGAGTTACAGGAACAAGGGCCAAACCAACCACCCAAGAATGGAATCGTCGAGCAAAAACACTTGACAACCTCCTAGAAACAGCTTTTCTTGCCACCAGACCTTTCTCCATCAATTAGGAATCTGATTCCGTCACTAAACACATTCCTTAAATTGTAGCCACTTGTTGAGTGTTTTTTTTTGTGTCTAATCCGCATATATATCACCATTGCCCTAGATTTTCTTGACTGTATATCTCTTAAATATCAACATATACACGTGTGATTTAGTTTACGAAGATTTTTCAATGCCGAGAACCTCGATCAGAAAGTAAAAAAGGCGTAAGGTTCACAATGGTGTAAAATTAAAATGGGATATACCGGGCTAGGATTCAAGTTACAGGAACAAGGGTCAAACCAACCACCTAAGAATGGAATCGTCGAGCAAAAACACTTAACAACCTCCTAGTAGCAGCTTTTCTTACCACCAGACCTTTCTCCATCAATTAGGAATCTGATGCCGTCACTAAACACATTCCTTAAATTGTAGCCATTTGTTGAATGTTTTTTTTTGTGTCTAATCCGCATATATATCACCATTGCCCTTGATTTTCTTGAATCAATATATCTTAAATATCAACATATACTTGTGTGATTTAGTTTACGAAGATTTTTCAATGCCGAGAACCTCGATCAGAGAGTAAAAAAGTCGTAAGGTTCACAATGGTGTAAAATTAAAATGGGATATATCGGGCTAGGATTCGAGTTACAGGAACAAGGGCCAAACCAACCACCCAAGAATGGAATCGTCGAGCGAAAACACTTAACAACCTCCTAGAAGTAGCTTTTCTTGCCACCAGACCTTTCTCCATCAATTAGGAATCTGATGCCGTCACTAAACACGTTCCTTAAATTGTAGCCATTTGTTGAGTGTTTATTTTTTGGTGTCTAATCCGCATATATATCACCATTGCCCTTGATTTTCTTGACTGTATATCTCTTAAATATCAACATATACACGTGTGATTTAGTTTACGAAGATTTTTCAATGCCGAGAACCTCGATCAGAGAGTAAAAAAGGCGTAAAGTTCACAATGGTGTAAAATTAAAATGGGATATACCGGGCTAGAATTCAAGTTACAGGAACAAGGGCCAAACCAACCACCCAAGAATGGAATCGTCGAGCAAAAACACTTGACAACCTCCAAGAAGCAACTTTTCTTACCACCAGACATTTCTCCATCAATTAGGAATCTGATGCCGTCACTAAACACATTCCTTAAATTGTAGCCATTTATTAAGTGTTTTTTTTTTGTGTCTAATTCGCATATATATCACCATTGCCCTTGATGTTCTTGATTGTATATCTTTTAACTATCAATATATACACGTGTGATTTAGTTTACGAAGATTTTTCAATGCCGAGATCCTCGATCAGAGAGTAAAAAATGCGTAAGGTTCACAATGGTGTAAAAGTAATAAGGCATATACCAGGCTAGGATTCGAGTTACAGGAACAAGGGCCAAACCAACCACCCAAGAATGGAAATGTCGAGCGAAAACTCTTGACAACCTCCTAGAAGCAGCTTTTCTTGCCACCAGACCTTTCTCCATCAATTAGGAATCTGATGCCGTCACTAAACACATTCCTTAAATTGTAGCCATTTGTTGAGTGTTTTTTTTTGTCCAATCAGCATATATATCACCATTGCCCGTGATTTTCTTGACTGTGTATCTCTTAAATATCAACATATACACATGTGTTTTAGTTTACGAAGATTTTTCAATGCCGAGAACCTCGATCAGAGAGTAAAAAAGGCGTAAGGTTCACAATGGTATAAAATTAAAATGGGATATACTGGGCAAGGATTCGAGTTACAGGAACAAGGGCAAAACCAACAACCCAAGAATGGAATCGTCAAGCGAAAACACTAGACAACCACCTAGAAGCAGCTTTTCTTGCCACCAGACCTTTCTCCATCAATTAGGAATCTGATGCCGTCACTAAACACAATCCTTAAATTGTAGCCATTTGTGGAGTGTTTTTTTTGGTGTCTAATCCGCATATATATCACCATTGCCCTTGATTTTCTTGACTGTATATCTCTTAAATGTCAACATATACACGTGTGATTTAGTTTACAAAGATTTTTCACTGCCGAGAACCTCGATCAGAGAGTAAAAAAGGCGAAAGGTTCACAATGGTGTAAAATTAAAATGGGATATACCGGGCTAGGATTCAAGTTACAGGAACAAGGGCCAAACCAATCACCCAAGAATGGAATCGTCGAGCGAAAACGTTTGACAACCTCCTAGAAGCAGCTTTTCTTGCCACCAGACGTTTCTCCATCAATTAGGAATCTGATGCCGTCACTAAACACATTCCTTAAATTGTAGCCATTTGTTGAGTGTTTTTTTTTGGTGTCTAATCCGCATATATATCACCATGGCCCTTGATTTTCTTGACTGCATATCTCTTAAATATCAACATATACACTTGTGATTTAGTTTACGAAGATTTTTCAATGCCGAGAACCTAGATCAGAGAGTAAAAAAGGTGTAAGGTTCACAATTGTGTAAAATTAAAATGGGATATACTGGGCCAGGATTCGAGTTACAGGAACAAGGGCCAAACCAACCACCCAAGAATGGAATCGTCGAGCGAAAACACTTGACAACCTCCTAGAAGCAGCTTTTCTTGCCACCAGAGCTTTCTCCATCAATTAGGAATCTGATGCCGTCACTAAACACATTCCTTAAATTGTAGCCATTGATTGAGTGTTGTTTTTTTGTTGTCTAATCCGCATATATATCACCATTGCCCTTGATTTTCTTGACTGTATATCTCTTAAATATCAACATAAACACGTGTGATTTAGTTTACGAAGATTTTTCAATGCCGAGAAACTCGATCAGAGAGTAAAAAAGGCGTAAGGTTCACAATGGTGTAAAATTAAAATGGGATATACCGGGCTAGGATTCGATTTACAGGAACAAGGGCCAAACCAACCACCCAAGAATGGAATCGTCGAGCGAAAAAACTTGACAACCTCCTAGAAGCAGCTTTTCTTGCAACCAGACCTTTCTCCATCAATTAGGAACCTGATGCCGTCACTAAACACATTCCTCAAATTGTAGCCATTTGTTGAGAGTTTTTTTTTTGTGTCTAATCCGCATATATATCACCATTGTCTTCGATTTTCTTGACAGTATATCTCTTAAATATCAACATATACACATGTGATTTAGTTTACGAAGATTTTTCAATGCAGAGAAACTCGATCAGAAAGTAAAAAAGGCGTAAAGTTCACAATGGTGTAAAATTAAAATGGGATATACCGGGCTAGGATTCGAGTTACAGGAACAAGGGCAAAACAACCACCCAAGAATGGAATCGTCGAGCGAAAACACTTGACAACCTCCTAGAAGCAGCTTTTCTTGCCACCAAAGCTTTCTCCATCAATTAGGAATTTGATGCCGTCACTAAATACATTCCTTAAATTGTAGCCATTTATTGAGTTTTTTTTTGTTGTTGTCTAATCCGCATATATATCACCATTGCCCTTGATTTTCTTGACTGTATATATCTTAAATATCAACATATACACGTGTGATTTAGTTTACGATGATTTTTCAATGCCGAGAACCTCGATCAGAGAGTAAAAAAGGCGTAAGGTTCACAATGGTGTAAAATTAAAATGGGATATACCGGGCTAGGATTCAAGTTACAGGAACAAGGGTCAAACCAACCACCCAAGAATGGAATCGTCGAGCAAAAACACTTAACAACCTCCTAGAAGCAGCTTTTCTTACCACCAGACCTTTCTCCATCAATTAGGAATCTGATGCCGTCACTAAACACATTCCTTAAATTGTAGCCATTTGTTGAATGTTTTTTTTTGTGTCTAATCCGCATATATATCACCATTGCCCTTGATTTTCTTGAATCTATATATCTTAAATATCAACATATACATGTGTGATTTGGTTTACGAAGATTTTTCAATGCCGAGAACCTCGATCAGAGAATAAAAAAGTCGTAAGGTTCACAATGCTGTAAAATTAAAATGGGATATATCGGGCTAGGATTCGAGTTACAGGAACAAGGGCCAAACCAACCACCCAAGAATGGAATCGTCGAGCGAAAACACTTAACAACCTCCTAGAAGCAGCTTTTCTTGCCACCAGACCTTTCTCCATCAATTAGGAATCCGATGCCGTCACTAAACACGTTCCTTAAATTGTAGCCATTTGTTGAGTGTTTTTTTTTTTGTGTCTAATCCGCATATATATCACCATTGCCCTTGATTTTCTTGACTGTATATCTCTTAAATATCAACATATACACGTGTGATTTAGTTTACGAAGATTTTTCAATGCCGAGAACCTCGATCAGAGAGTAAAAAAGGCGTAAGGTTCACAATGGTGTAAAATTAAAATGGGATATACCGGGCTAGAATTCAAGTTACAGGAACATGGGCCAAACCAACCACCCAAGAATGGAATCGTCGAGCGAAAACACTTGACAACCTCCAAGAAGCAGCTTTTCTTACCACCAGATATTTCTCCATCAATTAGGAATCTGATGCCGTCACTAAACACATTCCTTAAATTGTATCCATTTGTTAAGTGTTTTTTTTGTGTCTAATCCGCATATATATCACCATTGCCCTTGATTTTCTTGAATGTATATCTATTAAATATCAATATCTACACGTTTGATTTAGTTTACGAAGATTTTTCAACGCCGAGAACCTCGATCAGAGAGTAAAAAATGCGTAAGGTTCACAATGGTGTAAAAGTAAAATGGGATATACCGGGCTAGGATTCGAGTTACAGGAACAAGGGCAAAACAACCACCCAAGAATGGAATCGTCGAGCGAAAACACTTGACAACCTCCTAGAAGCTGCTTTTCTTGCCACCAGACCTTTCTCCATCAATTTGGAATCTGATGCCGTCACTAAACACGTTCCTTAAATTGTAGCCATTTGTTGAGTGTTTTTTTTTGGTGTCTAATCCGCATATATATCACCATTGCCCTTGATTTTCTTGACTGTCTATCTCTTAAATATCAACATATAGACGTGTGATTTAGTTTACGATGATTTTTCAATGCCGAGAACCTCGATCAGAGAGTAAAAAAGGCGTAAGGTTCTCAATGGTGTAAAATTAAAATGGGATATACCGGGCTAGGATTCAAGTTACAGGAACAAGGGTCAAACCAACCACCCAAGAATGGAATCGTCGAGCAAAAACAATTAACAACCTCCTAGAAGCAGCTTTTCTTACCACCAGACCTTTCTCCATCAATTAGGAATCTGATGCCGTCACTAAACACATTCCTTAAATTGTAGCCATTTGTTGAATGTTCTTTTTTTGTCTAATCCGCATATATATCACCATTGCCCTTGATTTTCTTGAATCTATATATCTTAAATATCAACATATACATGTGTGATTTAGTTTACGAAGATTTTTCAATGCCGAGAACCTCGATCAGAGAGTAAAAAAGTCGTAAGGTTCACAATGGTGTAAAATTAAAATGGGATATATCGGGCTAGGATTCGAGTTACAGGAACAAAGGCCAAACCAACCACCCAAGAATGGAATCGTCGAGCGAAAACACTTAACAACCTCCTAGAAGCAGCTTTTCTTGCCACCAGACCTTTCTCCATCAATTAGGAATCTGATGCCGTCACTAAACACGTTCCTTAAATTGTAGCCATTTGTTGAGTGTTTTTTTTTGGTGTCTAATCCGCATATATATCACCATTGCCCTTGATTTTCTTGACTGTATATCTCTTAAATGTCAACATATATACTTGTGATTTAGTTTACGAAGATTTTTCAATGCCGAGAACCTAGATCAGAGAGTAAAAAAGGCGTAAGGTTCACAATTGTGTAAAATTAAAATGGGATATACCGGGCTAGGATTCGAGTTACAGGAATAAGGGCCAAACCAACCACCCAAGAATGGAATCGTCGAGCGAAAACACTTGACAACCTCCTAGAAGCAGCTTTTCTTACCACCAGACCTTTCTCCATCAATTAGGAATTTGATGCCGTCACTAAACACATTCCTTAAATTGTAGCCACTTGTTGAGTGTTTTTTTTTTTTTTGGTGTGTAATCCGCATATATATCACCATTGCCCTTGATTTTCTAGACTGTATATCTCTTAAATGTCAACATATACACATGTGGTTTAGTTTACGAAGATTTTTCAATGCCGAGAACCTCGATAAGAGTGTAAAAAAGGCGTAAGATTCACAATGGTGTAAAATTAAAATGGGATATACCGGGCTAGGATTCGAGTTACAGGAACAAGGGCCAAACCAACCACCCTAGAATGGAATCGTCGAGCGAAAACACTTGACAACCTCCTAGAAGCAGCATTTCTTACCACCAGACCTTTTCCATCAATTAGGAATCTGATGCCTTCACTAAACACATTCCTTAAATTGTAGCCATTTGTTGAATGTTTTTTTTTTTGTGTCTAATCCGCATATATATCACCATTGCCCTTGATTTTCTTGACTGTATATCTCTTAAATATCAACATATACACGTGTGATTTAGTTTACGATGATTTTTCAATGCCGAGAACCTCGATCAGAGAGTAAAAAAGGCGTAAGGTTCACAATGGTGTAAAATTAAAATGGGATATACCGGGCTAGGATTCAAGTTACAGGAACAAGGGTCAAACCAACCACCCAAGAATGGAATCGTCGAGCAAAAACACTTAACAACCTCCTAGAAGCAGCTTTTCTTACCACCAGACCTTTCTCCATCAATTAGAAATCTGATGCCGTCACTAAACACATTCCTTAAATTGTAGCCATTTGTTGAATGTTTTTTTTTTGTGTCTAATCCGCATATATATCACCATTGCCCTTGATTTTCTTGAATCTATATATCTTAAATATCAACATATACATGTGTGATTTAGTTTCCGAAGATTTTTCAATTCCGAGAACCTCGATCAGAGAGTAAAAAAGTCGTAAGGTTCACAATGGTGTAAAATTAAAATGGGATATACCGGGCTAGGATTCGAGTTACAGGAACAAGGGCCAAACCAACCACCCAAGAATGGAATCGTCGAGCGAAAACACTTAACAACCTCCTAGAAGCAGCTTTTCTTGCCACCAGACCTTTCTCCATCAATTAGGAATCTGATGCCGTCACTAAACACGTTCCTTAAATTGTAGCCATTTGTTGAGTGTTTTTTTTTGTGTCTAATCCGCATATATATCACCATTGCCCTTGATTTTCTTGACTGTATATCTCTTAAATGTCAACATATACACTTGTGATTTAGTTTACGAAGATTTTTCAATGCCGAGAACCTAGATCAGAGAGTAAAAAAGGCGTAAGGTTCACAATGGTGTAAAATTAAAATGGGATATACCGGGCTAGGATTCGAGTTACAGGAACAAGGGCCAAACCAACCAACCAAGAATGGAATCGTCGAGCGAAAACACTTGACAACCTCCTAGAAGCAGCTTTTCTTACCACCAGACCTTTCTCCATCAATTAGGAATCTGATGCCGTCACTAAACACATTCCTTAAATTGTAGCCACTTGTTGAGTGTTTTTTTTTTTTTTTGTGTGTAATCCGCATATATATCACCATTGCCCTTGATTTTCTAGACTGTATATCTCTTAAATGTCAACATATACACATGTGGTTTAGTTTACGAAGATTTTTCAATGCCGAGAACCTCGATAAGAGTGTAAAAAAGGCGTAAGATTCACAATGGTGTAAAATTAAAATGGGATATACCGGGCTAGGATTCGAGTTACAGGAACAAGGGCCAAACCAACCACCCAAGAATGGAATCGTCGAGCGAAAACACTTGACAACCTCCTAGAAGCAGCTTTTCTTACCACCAGACCTTTTCCATCAATTAGGAATCTGATGCCGTCACTAAACACATTCCTTAAATTGTAGCCATTTGCTGAGTGTTTTTTTTGTGTCTAATCCGCATATATATCACCATTGCCCTTTATTTTCTTCACTGTATATCTCTTAAATATCAACATATACACGTGTGATTTAGTTTACGAATATTTTTCAATGCCGAGAACCTCGATTAGAGAGTAAAAAAGGCGTAAGGTTCACAATGATGTAAAATTAAAATGGGATATACCAGGCTAGGATTTGAGTTACAGGAACAAGGGCCAAACCAACCACCCAAGAATGGAATCGTCAAGCGAAAACACTTGACAACCTCCTAGAAGCAGCTTTTCTTACCACCAGACCTTTCTCCATCAATTAGGAATCTGATGCCGTCACTAAACACATTCCTTAAATTGTAGCCATTTGTTGAGTGTTTTTTTTTGTGTCTAATCCGCATAGATATCACCATTGCCCTTGATTTTCTTGACTGTATATCTCTTAAATATCAACATATACACGTGTGATTTAGTTTACGAAGATTTTTCAATGCCGAGAACCTCGATCAGAGAGTAAAAAAGGCGTAAGGTTCACAATGATGCAAATTAAAATGTGATATACCGAGCTAGGATTCGAGTTACAGGAACAAGGGCCAAACCAACCACCCAAGAATGGAATCGTCGAGCGAAAACACTTGACAACCTCCTAGAAGCAGCTTTTCTTGCCACCAGACCTTTCTCCATCAATTAGGAATCTGATGCCGTCACTATCCACATTCCTTAAGTTGTAGCCATTTGTTGAGTGTTTTTTTTTTGGTGTCTAATCCGCATATATATCACCATGGCCATTGATTTTCTTGACTGCATATCTCTTAAATATCAACATAGACACGTGTGATTTAGTTTTCGAAGATTTTTCAATGCCGAGAACCTCGATCAGAGAGTAAAAAAGGCGTAAGGTTCACAATGGTGTAAAATTAAAATGTGATACACCGGGCTAGGATTCGAGTTCAAGGAACAAGGGCCAAACCAACCACCCAAGAATGGAATCGTCAAGCGAAAACACTTGACAACCTCCTAGAAGCAGCTTTTCTTACCACCAGACCTTTCTCCTTCAATTAGGAATCTGGTGCCATCACTAAACACATTCCTTAAATTGTAGCCATTTGTTGAATGTTTTTTTTTGTGTCTAATCCGCATATATATCACCATTGCCCTTGATTTTCTTGAATCTATATATCTTAAATATCAACATATACATGTGTGATTTGGTTTACGAAGATTTTTCAATGCCGAGAACCTCGATCAGAGAATAAAAAAGTCGTAAGGTTCACAATGCTGTAAAATTAAAATGGGATATATCGGGCTAGGATTCGAGTTACAGGAACAAGGGCCAAACCAACCACCCAAGAATGGAATCGTCGAGCGAAAACACTTAACAACCTCCTAGAAGCAGCTTTTCTTGCCACCAGACCTTTCTCCATCAATTAGGAATCTGATGCCGTCACTAAACACGTTCCTTAAATTGTAGCCATTTGTTGAGTGTTTTTTTTTTGTGTCTAATCCGCATATATATCACCATTGCCCTTGATTTTCTTGACTGTATATCTCTTAAATATCAACATATACACGTGTGATTTAGTTTACGAAGATTTTTCAATGCCGAGAACCTCGATCAGAGAGTAAAAAAGGCGTAAGGTTCACAATGGTGTAAAATTAAAATGGGATATACCGGGCTAGAATTCAAGTTACAGGAACATGGGCCAAACCAACCACCCAAGAATGGAATCGTCGAGCGAAAACACTTGACAACCTCCAAGTAGCAGCTTTTCTTACCACCAGATATTTCTCCATCAATTAGGAATCTGATGCCGTCACTAAACACATTCCTTAAATTGTATCCATTTGTTAAGTGTTTTTTTTGTGTCTAATCCGCATATATATCACCATTGCCCTTGATTTTCTTGAATGTATATCTATTAAATATCAATATCTACACGTTTGATTTAGTTTACGAAGATTTTTCAACGCCGAGAACCTCGATCAGAGAGTAAAAAATGCGTAAGGTTCACAATGGTGTAAAAGTAAAATGGGATATACCGGGCTAGGATTCGAGTTACAGGAACAAGGGCAAAACAACCACCCAAGAATGGAATCGTCGAGCGAAAACACTTGACAACCTCCTAGAAGCTGCTTTTCTTGCCACCAGACCTTTCTCCATCAATTTGGAATCTGATGCCGTCACTAAACACGTTCCTTAAATTGTAGCCATTTGTTGAGTGTTTTTTTTTGGTGTCTAATCCGCATATATATCACCATTGCCCTTGATTTTCTTGACTGTCTATCTCTTAAATATCAACATATAGACGTGTGATTTAGTTTACGATGATTTTTCAATGCCGAGAACCTCGATCAGAGAGTAAAAAAGGCGTAAGGTTCTCAATGGTGTAAAATTAAAATGGGATATACCGGGCTAGGATTCAAGTTACAGGAACAAGGGTCAAACCAACCACCCAAGAATGGAATCGTCGAGCAAAAACAATTAACAACCTCCTAGAAGCAGCTTTTCTTACCACCAGACCTTTCTCCATCAATTAGGAATCTGATGCCGTCACTAAACACATTCCTTAAATTGTAGCCATTTGTTGAATGTTCTTTTTTTGTCTAATCCGCATATATATCACCATTGCCCTTGATTTTCTTGAATCTATATATCTTAAATATCAACATATACATGTGTGATTTAGTTTACGAAGATTTTTCAATGCCGAGAACCTCGATCAGAGAGTAAAAAAGTCGTAAGGTTCACAATGGTGTAAAATTAAAATGGGATATATCGGGCTAGGATTCGAGTTACAGGAACAAAGGCCAAACCAACCACCCAAGAATGGAATCGTCGAGCGAAAACACTTAACAACCTCCTAGAAGCAGCTTTTCTTGCCACCAGACCTTTCTCCATCAATTAGGAATCTGATGCCGTCACTAAACACGTTCCTTAAATTGTAGCCATTTGTTGAGTGTTTTTTTTTGGTGTCTAATCCGCATATATATCACCATTGCCCTTGATTTTCTTGACTGTATATCTCTTAAATGTCAACATATATACTTGTGATTTAGTTTACGAAGATTTTTCAATGCCGAGAACCTAGATCAGAGAGTAAAAAAGGCGTAAGGTTCACAATTGTGTAAAATTAAAATGGGATATACCGGGCTAGGATTCGAGTTACAGGAACAAGGGCCAAACCAACCACCCAAGAATGGAATCGTCGAGCGAAAACACTTGACAACCTCCTAGAAGCAGCTTTTCTTACCACCAGACCTTTCTCCATCAATTAGGAATTTGATGCCGTCACTAAACACATTCCTTAAATTGTAGCCACTTGTTGAGTGTTTTTTTTTTTTTTGGTGTGTAATCCGCATATATATCACCATTGCCCTTGATTTTCTAGACTGTATATCTCTTAAATGTCAACATATACACATGTGGTTTAGTTTACGAAGATTTTTCAATGCCGAGAACCTCGATAAGAGTGTAAAAAAGGCGTAAGATTCACAATGGTGTAAAATTAAAATGGGATATACCGGGCTAGGATTCGAGTTACAGGAACAAGGGCCAAACCAACCACCCTAGAATGGAATCGTCGAGCGAAAACACTTGACAACCTCCTAGAAGCAGCATTTCTTACCACCAGACCTTTTCCATCAATTAGGAATCTGATGCCGTCACTAAACACATTCCTTAAATTGTAGCCATTTGTTGAATGTTTTTTTTTTGTGTCTAATCCGCATATATATCACCATTGCCCTTGATTTTCTTGACTGTATATCTCTTAAATATCAACATATACACGTGTGATTTAGTTTACGATGATTTTTCAATGCCGAGAACCTCGATCAGAGAGTAAAAAAGGCGTAAGGTTCACAATGGTGTAAAATTAAAATGGGATATACCGGGCTAGGATTCAAGTTACAGGAACAAGGGTCAAACCAACCACCCAAGAATGGAATCGTCGAGCAAAAACACTTAACAACCTCCTAGAAGCAGCTTTTCTTACCACCAGACCTTTCTCCATCAATTAGAAATCTGATGCCGTCACTAAACACATTCCTTAAATTGTAGCCATTTGTTGAATGTTTTTTTTTTGTGTCTAATCCGCATATATATCACCATTGCCCTTGATTTTCTTAAATCTATATATCTTAAATATCAACATATACATGTGTGATTTAGTTTCCGAAGATTTTTCAATTCCGAGAACCTCGATCAGAGAGTAAAAAAGTCGTAAGGTTCACAATGGTGTAAAATTAAAATGGGATATACCGGGCTAGGATTCGAGTTACAGGAACAAGGGCCAAACCAACCACCCAAGAATGGAATCGTCGAGCGAAAACACTTAACAACCTCCTAGAAGCAGCTGTTCTTGCCACCAGACCTTTCTCCATCAATTAGGAATCTGATGCCGTCACTAAACACGTTCCTTAAATTGTAGCCATTTGTTGAGTGTTTTTTTTTGGTGTCTAATCCGCATATATATCACCATTGCCCTTGATTTTCTTGACTGTATATCTCTTAAATGTCAACATATACACTTGTGATTTAGTTTACGAAGATTTTTCAATGCCGAGAACCTAGATCAGAGAGTAAAAAAGGCGTAAGGTTCACAATGGTGTAAAATTAAAATGGGATATACCGGGCTAGGATTCGAGTTACAGGAACAAGGGCCAAACCAACCAACCAAGAATGGAATCGTCGAGCGAAAACACTTGACAACCTCCTAGAAGCAGCTTTTCTTACCACCAGACCTTTCTCCATCAATTAGGAATCTGATGCCGTCACTAAACACATTCCTTAAATTGTAGCCACTTGTTGAGTGTTTTTTTTTTTTTGTGTGTAATCCGCATATATATCACCATTGCCCTTGATTTTCTAGACTGTATATCTCTTAAATGTCAACATATACACATGTGGTTTAGTTTACGAAGATTTTTCAATGCCGAGAACCTCGATAAGAGTGTAAAAAAGGCGTAAGATTCACAATGGTGTAAAATTAAAATGGGATATACCGGGCTAGGATTCGAGTTACAGGAACAAGGGCCAAACCAACCACCCAAGAATGGAATCGTCGAGCGAAAACACTTGACAACCTCCTAGAAGCAGCTTTTCTTACCACCAGACCTTTTCCATCAATTAGGAATCTGATGCCGTCACTAAACACATTCCTTAAATTGTAGCCATTTGCTGAGTGTTTTTTTTTGTGTCTAATCCGCATATATATCACCATTGCCCTTTATTTTCTTCACTGTATATCTCTTAAATATCAACATATACACGTGTGATTTAGTTTACGAATATTTTTCAATGCCGAGAACCTCGATTAGAGAGTAAAAAAGGCGTAAGGTTCACAATGATGTAAAATTAAAATGGGATATACCAGGCTAGGATTTGAGTTACAGGAACAAGGGCCAAACCAACCACCCAAGAATGGAATCGTCAAGCGAAAACACTTGACAACCTCCTAGAAGCAGCTTTTCTTACCACCAGACCTTTCTCCATCAATTAGGAATCTGATGCCGTCACTAAACACATTCCTTAAATTGTAGCCATTTGTTGAGTGTTTTTTTTTTGTGTCTAATCCGCATAGATATCACCATTGCCCTTGATTTTCTTGACTGTATATCTCTTAAATATCAACATATACACGTGTGATTTAGTTTACGAAGATTTTTCAATGCCGAGAACCTCGATCAGAGAGTAAAAAAGGCGTAAGGTTCACAATGATGCAAATTAAAATGTGATATACCGAGCTAGGATTCGAGTTACAGGAACAAGGGCCAAACCAACCACCCAAGAATGGAATCGTCGAGCGAAAACACTTGACAACCTCCTAGAAGCAGCTTTTCTTGCCACCAGACCTTTCTCCATCAATTAGGAATCTGATGCCGTCACTAAACACATTCCTTAAGTTGTAGCCATTTGTTGAGTGTTTTTTTTTTTTGGTGTCTAATCCGCATATATATCACCATGGCCATTGATTTTCTTGACTGCATATCTCTTAAATATCAACATAGACACGTGTGATTTAGTTTTCGAAGATTTTTCAATGCCGAGAACCTCGATCAGAGAGTAAAAAAGGCGTAAGGTTCACAATGGTGTAAAATTAAAATGTGATACACCGGGCTAGGATTCGAGTTCAAGGAACAAGGGCCAAACCAACCACCCAAGAATGGAATCGTCAAGCGAAAACACTTGACAACCTCCTAGAAGCAGCTTTTCTTACCACCAGACCTTTCTCCTTCAATTAGGAATCTGGTGCCATCACTAAACACATTCCTTAAATTGTAGCCATTTGTTGAGTGGTTTTTTTTGTTGTCTAATCCGCATATATATCACCATTGCCCTTGATTTTCTTGACTGTATATCTATTAAATGTCAACATATACACTTGTGATTTAGTTTACGAAGATTTTTCAATGCCGAGAACCTAGATCAGAGAGTAAAAAAGGTGTAAGGTTCACAATTGTGTAAAATTAAAATGGGATATACCGGGCCAGGATTCGAGTTACAGGATCAAGGGCCAAACCAACCACCCAAGAATGGAATCGTCGAGCGAAAACACTTGACAACCTCCTAGAAGCAGCTTTTCTTGCCACCAGAGCTTTCTCCATCAATTAGGAATCTGATGCCGTCACTAAACACATTCCTTAAATTGTAGCCATTTATTGAGTGTTTTTTTTTGTTGTCTAATCCGCATATATATCCCCATTGCCCTTGATTTTCTTGACTGTATATCTCTTAAATATCAACATATACACGTGTGATTTAGTTTACGAAGATTTTTCAATGCCGAGAAACTCGATCAGAGAGTAAAAAAGGCGTAAGGTTCACAATGGTGTAAAATTAAAATGGGATATACCGGGCTAGGAATCGAGTTACAGGAACAAGGGCCAAACCAACCATCCAAGAATGGAATCGTTGATCAAAAAAACTTGACAACCTCCTAGAAGCAGCTTTTCTTGCCACCAGAGCCTTCTCCATCAATTAGGAATCTGATGCCGTCACTAAACACATTCCTTAAATTGTAGCCATTTATAGAGTGTTTTTTTTAGTGTCTAATCCGCATATATATCACCATTGCCCTAGATTTTCTTGACTGTATATCTCTTAAATATCAACATAAACACGTGTGATTTAGTTTACGAAGATTTTTCAAGGCCGAGAAACTCGATCAGAGGGTAAAAAAGGCGTAAAGTTCACAATGGTGTAAAATTAAAATGGGATATACCGGGCTAGGATTCAAGTTACAGGAACAAGGGCAAAACAACCACCCGAGAATGGAATCGTCGAGCGAAAACACTTGACAACCTCCTAGAAGCAGCTTTTCTTGCCACCAGAGCTTTCTCCATCAACTTGGAATCTGATGCCGTCACTAAACACATTCCTTAAATTATAGCCATTTATTGAGTTTTTTTTTTTTTGTTGTTGTCTAATCCGCATATATATCACCATTGCCCTTGATTTTCTTGACTGTATATATCTTAAATATCAACATATACACGTGTGATTTAGTTTATGAAGATTTTCAATGCCTAAAACCCCGATCAGAGAGTAAAAAAGGCGTAAGGTTCACAATGGTGTAAAATTAAAATGGGATATACCGGGCTAGGATTCGAGTTACAGGAACAAGGGCCAAACCAACCACCCAAGAATGGAATCGTCGAGCAAAAACACTTGACAACCTCCTAGAAACAGCTTTTCTTGCCACCAGACCTTTCTCCATCAATTAGGAATCTGATTCCGTCACTAAACACATTCCTTAAATTGTAGCCACTTGTTGAGTGTTTTTTTTTGTGTCTAATCCGCATATATATCACCATTGCCCTAGATTTTCTTGACTGTATATCTCTTAAATACCAACATATACACGTGTGATTTAGTTTACGAAGATTTTTCAATGCCGAGAACCTCGATCAGAAAGTAAAAAAGGCGTAAGGTTCACAATGGTGTAAAATTAAAATGGGATATACCGGGCTAGGATTCAAGTTACAGGAACAAGGGTCAAACCAACCACCTAAGAATGGAATCGTCGAGCAAAAACACTTAACAACCTCCTAGTAGCAGCTTTTCTTACCACCAGACCTTTCTCCATCAATTAGGAATCTGATGCCGTCACTAAACACATTCCTTAAATTGTAGCCATTTGTTGAATGTTTTTTTTGTGTCTAATCCGCATATATATCACCATTGCCCTTGATTTTCTTGAATCTATATATCTTAAATATCAACATATACTTGTGTGATTTAGTTTACGAAGATTTTTCAATGCCGAGAACCTCGATCAGAGAGTAAAAAAGTCGTAAGGTTCACAATGGTGTAAAATTAAAATGGGATATATCGGGCTAGGATTCGAGTTACAGGAACAAGGGCCAAACCAACCACCCAAGAATGGAATCGTCGAGCGAAAACACTTAACAACCTCCTAGAAGTAGCTTTTCTTGCCACCAGACCTTTCTCCATCAATTAGGAATCTGATGCCGTCACTAAACACGTTCCTTAAATTGTAGCCATTTGTTGAGTGTTTTTTTTTGTGTCTAATCCGCATATATATCACCATTGCCCTTGATTTTCTTGACTGTATATCTCTAAAATATCAACATATACACGTGTGATTTAGTTTACGAAGATTTTTCAATGCCGAGAACCTCGATCAGAGAGTAAAAAAGGCGTAAGGTTCACAATGGTGTAAAATTAAAATGGGATATACCGGGCTAGAATTCAAGTTACAGGAACAAGGGCCAAACCAACCACCCAAGAATGGAATCGTCGAGCGAAAACACTTGACAACCTCCAAGAAGCAGCTTTTCTTACCACCAGACATTTCTCCATCAATTAGGAATCTGATGCCGTCACTAAACACATTCCTTAAATTGTAGCCATTTATTAAGTGTTTTTTTTTTGTGTCTAATTCGCATATATATCACCATTGCCCTTGATTTTCTTGATTGTATATCTTTTAACTATCAATATATACACGTGTGATTTAGTTTACGAAGATTTTTCAATGCCGAGATCCTCGATCAGAGAGTAAAAAATGCGTAAGGTTCACAATGGTGTAAAAGTAATAAGGCATATACCAGGCTAGGATTCGAGTTACAGGAACAAGGGCCAAACCAACCACCCAAGAATGGAATTGTCGAGCGAAAACTCTTGACAACCTCCTAGAAGCAGCTTTTCTTGCCACCAGACCTTTCTCCATCAATTAGGAATCTGATGCCGTCACTAAACACATTCCTTAAATTGTAGCCATTTGTTGAGTGTTTTTTTTTAGTGTCTAATCCGCATATATATCACCATTGCCCTTGATTTTCTTGACTGTATATCTCTTAAATATCAACATATACACGTGTGTTTTAGTTTACGAAGATTTTTCAATGTCGAGAACCTCGATCAGAGAGTAAAAAAGGCGTAAGGTTCACAATGGTGTAAAATTAAAATGGGATATACTGGGCAAGGATTCGAGTTACAGGAACAAGGGCCAAACCAACAACCCAAGAATGGAATCGTCAAGCGAAAACACTAGACAACCACCTAGAAGCAGCTTTTCTTGCCACCAGACCTTTCTCCATCAATTAGGAATCTGATGCCGTCACTAAACACAATCCTTAAATTGTAGCCATTTGTGAAGTTTTTTTTTTTGGTGTCTAATCCGCATATATATCACCATTGCCCTTGATTTTCTTGACTGTATATCTCTTAAATGTCAACATATACACGTGTGATTTAGTTTACGAAGATTTTTCAATGCCGAGAACCTCGATCAGAGAGTAAAAAAGGCGAAAGGTTCACAATGGTGTAAAATTAAAATGGGATATACCGGGCTAGGATTCGAGTTACAGGAACAAGGGCCAAACCAATCACCCAAGAATGGAATCGTCGAGCGAAAGCGCTTGACAACCTCCTAGAAGCAGCTTTTCTTGCCACCAGACGTTTCTCCATCAATTAGGAATCTGATGCCGTCACTAAACACATTCCTTAAACTGTAGCCATTTGTTGAGTGTTTTTTTTTGGTGTCTAATCCGCATATATATCACCATGGCCCTTGATTTTCTTGACTGCATATCTCTTAAATATCAACATATACACTTGTGATTTAGTTTACGAAGATTTTTCAATGCCGAGAACCTAGATCAGAGAGTAAAAAAGGTGTAAGGTTCACAATTGTGTAAAATTAAAATGGGATATACTGGGCCAGGATTCGAGTTACAGGAACAAGGGCCAAACCAACCACCCAAGAATGGAATCGTCGAGCGAAAACACTTGACAACCTCCTAGAATCAGCTTTTCTTGCCACCAGACGTTTCTCCATCAATTAGGAATCTGATGCCGTCACTAAACACATTCCTTAAATTGTAGCCATTTGTTGAGTGTTTTTTTTTTGGTGTCTAATCCGCATATATATCACCATGGCCCTTGATTTTCTTGACTGCATATCTTTTAAATATCAACATATACACTTGTAATTTAGTTTACGAAGATTTTTCAATGCCGAGAACCTAGATCAGGGAGTAAAAAAGGTGTAAGGTTCACAATTGTGTAAAATTAAAATGGGATATACTGGGCCAGGATTCGAGTTACAGGAACAAGGGCCAAACCAACCACCCAAGAATGGAATCGTCGAGCGAAAACACTTGACAACCTCCTAGAAGCAGCTTTTCTTGCCACCAGAGCTTTCTCCATCAATTAGGAATCTGATGCCGTCACTAAACACATTCCTTAAATTGTAGCCATTTATTGAGTGTTTTTTTTTGTTGTCTAATCCGCATATATATCCCCATTGCCCTTGATTTTCTTGACTGTATATCTCTTAAATATCAACATATACACGTGTGATTTAGTTTACGAAGATTTTTCAATTCCGAGAAACTCGATCAGAGAGTAAAAAAGACGTAAGGTTCACAATGGTGTAAAATTAAAATGGGATATACCGGGCTAGGATTCGAGTTACAGGAACAAGGGCCAAACCAACCACCCAAGAATGGGATCGTCGATCGAAAAAACTTGACAACCTCCTAGAAGCAGCTTTTCTTGCCACCAGAGCTTTCTCCATCAATTAGGAATCTGATGCTGTCACTAAACACATTCCTTAAATTGTAGCCATTGATTGAGTGTTGTTTTTTTTTTGTCTAATCCGCATATATATCACCATTGCCCTTGATTTTCTTGACTGTATATCTCTTAAATATCAACATAAACACGTGTGATTTAGTTTACGAAGATTTTTCAATGCCGAGAAACTCGATCAGAGAGTAAAAAAGGCGTAAGGTTCACAATGGTGTAAAATTAAAATGGGATATACCGGGCTAGGATTCGATTTACAGGAACAAGGGCCAAACCAACCACCCAAGAATGGAATCGTCGAGCGAAAAAACTTGACAACCTCCTAGAAGCAGCTTTTCTTGCCACCAGACCTTTCTCCATCAATTAGGAATCTGATGCCGTCACTAAACACATTCCTTAAATTGTAGCCATTTGTTGAGTGTTTTTTTTTGTGTCTAATCCGCATATATATCACCATTGTCTTCGATTTTCTTGACTGTATATCTCTTAAATATCAACATATACACATGTGATTTAGTTTAAGAAGATTTTTCAATGCAGAGAAACTCGATCAGAGAGTAAAAAAGGCGTAAAGTTCACAATGGTGTAAAATTAAAATGGGATATACCGGGCTAGGATTCGAGTTACAGGAACTAGGGCAAAACAACCACCCAAGAATGGAATCGTCGAGCGAAAACACTTGACAACCTCCTAGAAGCAGCTTTTCTTGCCACCAAAGCTTTCTCCATCAATTAGGAATTTGATGCCGTCACTAAATACATTCCTTAAATTGTAGCCATTTATTGAGTTTTTTTTTTGTTGTTGTCTAATCCGCATATATATCACCATTGCCCTTGATTTTCTTGACTGTATATATCTTAAATATCAACATATACACGTGTGATTTAATTTACGATGATTTTTCAATGCCGAGAACCTCGATCAGAGAGTAAAAAAGGCGTAAGGTTCACAATGGTGTAAAATTAAAATGGGATATACCGGGCTAGGATTCAAGTTACAGGAACAAGGGTCAAACCAACCACCCAAGAGTGGAATCGTCGAGCAAAAACACTTAACAACCTCCTAGAAGCAGCTTTTCTTACCACCAGACCTTTCTCCATCAATTAGGAATCTGATGCCGTCACTAAACACATTCCTTAAATTGTAGCCATTTGTTGAATGTTTTTTTTTTTTTGTGTCTAATCCGCATATATATCACCATTGCCCTTGATTTTCTTGAATCTATATATCTTAAATATCAACATATACATGTGTGATTTAGTTTACGAAGATTTTTCAATGCCGAGAACCTCGATCAGAGAGTAAAAAAGTCGTAAGGTTCACAATGGTGTAAAATTAAAATGGGATATATCGGGCTAGGATTCGAGTTACAGGAACAAGGGCCAAACCAACCACCCAAGAATGGAATCGTCGAGCGAAAACACTTAACAACCTCCTAGAAGCAGCTTTTCTTGCCACCAGACCTTTCTCCATCAATTAGGAATCTGATGCCGTCACTAAACACATTCCTTAAATTGTAGCCACTTGTTGAGTGTTTTTTTTGGTGTGTAATACGCATATATATCACCATTGCCCTTGATTTTCTTAACTGTATATCTCTTAAATGTCAACATATACACATGTGGTTTAGTTTACGAAAATTTTTCAATGCCGAGAACCTCGATAAGAGTCTAAAAAAGGTGTAAGGTTCACAATGGTGTAAAATTAAAATGGGAAATATCGGGCTAGGATTCGAGTTACAGGAACAAGGGCCAAACCAACCACCCAAGAATGTAATCGTCGAGCGAAAACACTCGACAACCTCCTAGAAGCAGCTTTTCTTACCACCAGACCTTTTCCATCAATTAGGAATCTGATGCCGTCATTAAACACATTCCTTAAATTGTAGCCATTTGCTGAGTGTTTTTTTTTTTTGGTGTCTAATCCGCATATATATCACCATTGCCCTTGATTTTCTTCACTGTATATCTCTTAAATATCAACATATACACGTGTGATTTAGTTTACGAAGATTTTTCAATGCCGAGAACCTCGATTAGAGAGTAAAAAAGGCGTAAGGTTCACAATGATGTAAAATTAAAATGGGATATACCGGGCTAGGATTAGAGTTACAGGAACAAGGGCCAAACCAACCACCCAAGAATGGAATCGTCAAGCGAAAACACTTGACAACCTCCTAGAAGCAGCTTTTCTTACCACCAGACCTTTCTCCATCAATTAGGAATCTGATGCCGTCACTAAACACATTCCTTAAATTGTAGCCATTTGTTGAGTGTTTTTTTTGTGTCTAATCCGCATATATATCACCATTGCCCTTGATTTTCTTAACTGTATACCTCTTAAATATCAACATATACACGTGTGATTTAGTTTACGAAGATTTTTCAATGCCGAGAACCTCGATCAGAGAGTAAAAAAGGCGTAAGGTTCACAATGGTGTAAATTAAAATGGGATATACCGAGCTAGGTTTCGAGTTACAGGAACAAGGGCCAAACCAACCACCCAAGAACGGAATCGTCGAGCGAAAACACTTGACAACCTCCTAGAAGCAGCTTTTCTTGCCACCAGACCTTTCTCCATCAATTAGGAATCTGATGCCGTCACTAAACACATTCCTTAAATTGTTGCCATTTGTTGAGTGTTTTTTTTTTTTTTTGGTGGCTAATACGCATACATATCACCATGGCCCTTGATTTTCTTGACTGCATATCTCTTAAATATCAACATATACACGTGTGATATAGTTTACGAAGATTTTTCAATGCCGAGAACCTCGATCAGAGAGTAAAAAAGGCGTAAGGTTCACAATGGTGTAAAATTAAAATGTGATATACCGGGCTAGGATTCGAGTTCAAGGAACAAGGGCCAAACCAACCACCCAAGAATGGAATCGTCAAGCGAAAACACTTGACAACCTCCTAGAAGCAGCTTTTCTTGCCACCAGAGCTTTCTCCATCAATTAGGAATCTGATGCCGTCACTAAACACATTCCTTAAATTGTAGCCATTTATTGAGTGTTGTTTTTTTTTGTCTAAACACATTTCTTAAATTGTAGCCATTTGTTGAGTGTTTTTTTTTTTTGTTGTCTAATCCGCATATATATCACCATTGCCCATGATTTTCTTGACTGTATATCTCTTAAATGTCAACATATACACTTGTGATTTAGTTTACAAAGATTTTTCAATGCCGAGAACCTAGATCAGAGAGTAAAAAAGGTGTAAGGTTCACAATTGTGTAAAATTAAAATAGGATATACCGGGCCAGGATTCGAGTTACATGAACAAGGGCCAAACCAACCACCCAAGAATGGAATCGTCGAGCGAAAACACATGACAACCTCCTAGAAGCAGCTTTTCTTGCCACCAGAGCTTTCTCCATCAATTAGGAATCTGATGCCGTCACTAAACACATTCCTTAAATTGTAGCCATTTATAGAGTGTTTTTTTTTGTGGTCTAATCCGCATATATATCCCCATTGCCCTTGATTTTCTTGACTGCATATCTCTTAAATATCAACATATACACGTGTGATTTAGTTTACGAAGATTTTTCAATGCCGAGAAACTCGACCAGAGAGTAAAAAAGGCGTAAGGTTCACAATGGTGTAAAATTAAAATGGGATATACCGGGCTAGGATTCGAGTTACAGGAACAAGGGCCAAACCAACCACCCAAGATTGGAATCGTCGATCGAAAAAACTTGACAACATCCTAGAAGCAGCTTTTCTTGCCACCAGAGCTTTCTCCATCAATTAGGAATCTGATGCCGTCACTAAACACATTCCTTAAATTGTAGCCATTTATTGAGTGTTGTTTTTTTTTGTCTAATCCGCATATATATCACCATTGCCCTTGATTTTTTTGACTGTATATCTCTTAAATATCAACATAAACACGTGTGATTTAGTTTACGAAGATTTTTCAATGCCAAGAAACTCGATCAGAGAGTAAAAAAGGCGTAAGGTTCACAATGGTGTAAAATTAAAATGTGATATACCGGGCTAGGATTCAAGTTACAGGAACAAGGGCAAAACAACCACCCAAGAATGGAATCGTCGAGCGAAAACACTTGACAACCTCCTAGAAGCAGCTTTTCTTGCCACCAGAGCTTTCTCCATCAATTAGGAATCTGATGCCGTCACTAAACACATTCCTTAAATTGTAGCCATTTATTGAGTGTTTTTTTTTGTTGTCTAATCCGCATATATATCACCATTGCCCTTGATTTCTTGACTGTATATATCTTAAATATCAACATATACACGTGTGATTTAGTTTACGAAGATTTTTAAATGCCGGGAACCTCGATCAGAGAGTAAAAAATACGTAAGGTTCACAATGGTGTAAAATTAATAAGGCAAATACCGGGCTAGGATTCAAGTTACAGGAACAAGGGCCAAACCAACCACCCAAGAATGGAATCGTCGAGCGAAAACTCTTGACAACCTCCTAGAAGCAGCTTTTCTTGCCACCAGACCTTTTTCCATCAATTAGGAATCTGATGCCGTCACTAAACACATTCCTTAAATTGTAGCCATTTGTTGAGTGTTTTTTTTTTTTGTCTAATCCGCATATATATCACCATTGCCCTTGATTTTCTTGACTGTATATATCTTAAATATCAACATATACACGTGTGATTTAGTTTATGAAGATTTTGAATGCCTAAAACTCCGATCAGAGAGTAAAAAAGGCGTAAGGTTCACAATGGTGTAAAATTAAAATGGGATATACCGGGCTAGGATTCGAGTTACAGGAACAAGGGCCAAACCAACCACCCAAGAATGGAATCGTCGAGCGAAAACAATTGACGACCTCCTAGAAACAGCTTTTCTTGCCACCAGACCTTTCTCCATCATTTAGGAATCTGTTTCCGTCACTAAACACATTCCTTAAATTGTAGCCACTTGTTGAGTGTTTTTTTTTTGTGTCTAATCCGCATATATATCACCATTGCCCTAGATTTTCTTGACTGTATATCTCTTAAATATCAACATATACACGTGTGATTTAGTTTACGAAGATTTTTCAATGCCGAGAACCTCGATCAGAGATTAAAAAAGGCGTAAGGTTCACAATGGTGTAAAATTAAAATGGGATATACCGGGCTAGGATTCAAGTTACAGGAACAAGGGTCAAACCAACCACCCAAGAATGGAATCGTCGAGCAAAAACACTTAACAACCTTCTAAAAGCAGCTTTTCTTACCACCAGACCTTTCTCCATCAATTAGGAATCTGATGCCGTCGCTAACCACATTCCTTAAATTGTAGCCATTTGTTGAATTTTTTTTTTTTGTGTCTAATCCGCATATATATCACCATTGCCCTTGATTTTCTTAAATATATAAATCTTAAATATCAACATATACACGTGTGATTTAGTTTACGAAGATTTTTCAATGCCGAGAACCTCGATCAGAGAGTAAAAAAGTCGTAAGGTTCACAATGGTGTAAAATTAAAATGGGATATATCGGGCTAGGATTCGAGTTACAGGAACAAGGGCCAAACCAACCACCCAAGAATGGAATCGTCGAGCGAAAACACTTAACAACCTCCTAAAAGCAGCTTTTCTTGCCACCAGACCTTTCTCCATCAATTAGGAATCTGATGTCGTCACTAAACACGTTCCTTAAATTGTAGCCATTTGTTGAGTGTTTTTTTTAGGTGTCTAATCCGCATATATATCCCCATTGTCCTTGATTTTCTTGACTGCATATCTCTTAAATATCAACATATACACGTGTGATTTAGTTTACGAAGATTTTTCAATGCCGAGAAACTCGATCAGAGAGTAAAAAAGGCGTAAGGTTCACAATGGTGTAAAATTAAAATGGGATATACTGGGCTAGGATTCGAGTTACAGGAACAAGGGCCAAACCAACCACCCAAGATTGGAATCGTCGATCGAAAAAACTTGACAACCTCCTAGAAGCAGCTTTTCTTGCCACCAGAGCTTTCTCCATCAATTAGGAATCTGATGCCGTCACTAAACACATTCCTTAAATTGTAGCCATTTATTGAGTGTTGTTTTTTTTTGTCTAATCCGCATATATATCACCATTGCCCTTGATTTTTTTGACTGTATATCTCTTAAATATCAACAGAAACACGTGTGATTTAGTTTACGAAGATTTTTCAATGCCAAGAAACTCGATCAGAGAGTAAAATAGGCGTAAGGTTCACAATGGTGTAAAATTAAAATGTGATATACCGGGCTAGGATTCAAGTTACAGGAACAAGGGCAAAACAACCACCCAAGAATGGAATCGTCGAGCGAAAACACTTGACAACCTCCTAGAAGCAGCTTTTCTTGCCACCAGAGCTTTCTCCATCAATTAGGAATCTGATGCCGTCACTAAACACATTCCTTAAATTGTAGCCATTTATTGAGTGTTTTTTTTGTTGTCTAATCCGCATATATATCACCATTGCCCTTGATTTCTTGACTGTATATATCTTAAATATCAACATATACACGTGTGATTTAGTTTACGAAGATTTTTCAATGCCGGGAACCTCGATCAGAGAGTAAAAAATACGTAAGGTTCACAATGGTGTAAAATTAATAAGGCATATACCGGGCTAGGATTCGAGTTACAGGAACAAGGGCCAAACCAACCACCCAAGAATGGAATCGTCGAGCGAAAACTCTTGACAACCTCCTAGAAGCAGCTTTTCTTGCCACCAGACCTTTCTCCATCAATTAGGAATCTGATGCCGTCACTAAACACATTCCATAAATTGTAGCCATTTGTTGAGTGTTTTTTTTTGTCTAATCCGCATATATATCACTATTGTCTTTGATTTTCTTGACTGTATATCTCTTAAATATCAACATATACACATGTGATTTAGTTTACGTAGATTTTTCAATGCCGAGAAACTCGATCAGAGAGTAAAAAAGGCGTAAAGTTCACAATGGTGTAAAATTAAAATGGGATATACCGGGCTAGGATTCGAGTTACAGGAACAAGGGCAAAACAACCACCCAAGAATGGAATCGTCGAGCGAAAACACTTGACAAACTCCTTGAAGCAGCTTTTCTTGCCACCAGAGCTTTCTCCATCAATTAGGAATCTGATGCCGTCACTAAACACATTCCTTAAATTGTAGCCATTTATTGAGTTTTTTTTTTTTGTTGTCTAATCCGCATATATATATCACCATTGCCCTTGATTTTCTTGACTGTATATATCTTAAATATCAACATATACACGTGTGATTTAGTTTATGAAGATTTTGAATGCCTAAAACCCCGATCAGAGAGTAAAAAAGGTGTAAGGTTCACAATGGTGTAAAATTAAAATGGGATATACCGGGCTAGGATTCGAATTACAGGAACAAGGGCCAAACCAACCACCCAAGAATGGAATCGTCGAGCGAAAACAATTGACGACCTCCTAGAAACAGCTTTTCTTGCCACCAGACCTTTCTCCACCATTTAGGAATCTGATTCCGTCAGTAAACACATTCCTTAAATTGTAGCCACTTGTTGAGTGTTTTTTTTTTTTGTGTCTAATCCGCATATATATCACCATTGCCCTAGATTTTCTTGACTGTATATCTCTTAAATATCAACATATACACGTGTGATTTAGTTTACGAAGATTTTTCAATGCCGAGAACCTCGATCAGAGATTAAAAAAGGCGTAAGGTTCACAATGGTGTAAAATTAAAATAGGATATACCGGGCTAGGATTCAAGTTACAGGAACAAGGGTCAAACCAACCACCCAAGAATGGAATTGTCGAGGAAAAACACTTAACAACCTTCTAAAAGCAGCTTTTCTTACCACCAGACCTTTCTCCATCAATTAGGAATCTGATGCCGTCGCTAACCACATTCCTTAAATTGTAGCCATTTGTTGAATTTTTTTTTTTGTGTCTAATCCGCATATATATCACCATTGCCCTTGATTTTCTTGAATCTATAAATCTTAAATATCAACATATACACGTGTGATTTAGTTTACGAAGATTTTTCAATGCCGAGAACCTCGATCAGAGAGTAAAAAAGTCGTAAGGTTCACAATGGTGTAAAATTAAAATGGGATATATCGGGCTAGGATTCGAGTTACAGGAACAAGGGCCAAACCAACCACCCAAGAATGGAATCGTCGAGCGAAAACACTTAACAACCTCCTAAAAGCAGCTTTTCTTGCCACCAGACCTTTCTCCATCAATTAGGAATCTGATGCCGTCACTAAACACGTTCCTTAAATTGTAGCCATTTGTTGAGTGTTTTTTTTAGGTGTCTAATCCGCATATATATCACCATTGCCCTTGATTTTCTTGACTGTATATCTCCTAAATATCAACATATACACGTGTGATTTAGTTTACGAAGATTTTTCAATGCCGAGAACCTCGATCAAAAAAGTAAAAAAGGTTCACAATGCTGTAAAATTAAAATGGGATATACCGGGCTAGAATTCAAGTTACAGGAACAAGGGCCAAATCAACCACCCAAGAATTGAATCGTCGAGCGAAAACACTTGACAACCTACAAGAAGCAGCTTTTCTTACCACCAGACGTTTCTCCATCAATTAGGAATCTGATGCCATCACTAAACACATTCCTTAAATTGTAGCCATTTATTAAGTGTTTTTTTGTGTCTAATCCGCATATATATCACCATTGCCCTTGATTTTCTTGACTGTATATCTATTAAATATCAATATATACACGTGTGATTTAGTTTACGAAGATTTTTCAATGCCGAGAACCTCGATCAGAGAGTAAAAAATACGTAAGGTTCACAATGGTGTAAAATTAATAAGGCATATACCGGGCTAGGATTCGAGTTACAGGAACAAGGGCCAAACCAACCACCCAAGAATGGAATCGTCGAGCGAAAACTCTTGACAACCTCCTAGAAGCAGCTTTTCTTGCCACCAGACCTTTCTCCATCAATTAGGAATCTGATGCCGTCACTAAACACATTCCTTAAATTGTAGCCATTTGTTGAGTGTTTTTTTTGTCCAATCAGCATATATATCACCATTGCCCGTGATTTTCTTGACTGTATATCTCTTAAATATCAACATATACACATGTGTTTTAGTTTACGAAGATTTTTCAATGCCGAGAACCTCGATCAGAGAGTAAGAAAGGCGTAAGGTTCACAATGGTGTAAAATTAAAATGGGATATACCGGGCAAGGATTCGAGTTACAGGAACAAGGGCCAAACCAATAACCCAAGAATGGAATCGTCAAGAGAAAACACTAGACAACCACCTAGAAGCAGCTTTTCTTGCCACCAGACCTTTCTCCATCAATTAGGAATCTGATGCCGTCACTAAACACAGTCCTTAAATTGTAGCCATTTGGGGAGTGTGTTTTTTTGTGTCTAATCCGCATATATATCACCATTGCCCTTGATTTTCTTGACTGTATATCTCTTAAATGTCAACATATACACGTGTGATTTAGTTTACGAAGATTTTTCAATGCCGAGAACCTCGATCAGAGAGTAAAAAAGGCGTAAGGTTCACAATGTTGTAAAATTAAAATGGGATATACCGGGCTAGGATTCGAGTTACAGGAACAAGGGCCAAACCAACCACCCAAGAATGGAATCGTCGAGCGAAAACACTTGACAACCACCTAGAAGCAGCTTTTCTTACCACCAGACCTTTCTCCATCAATTAGGAATCTGATGCCGTCACTAAACACATTCCTTAAATTGTAGCCATTTGTTGAGTGTTTTTTTTTAGTGTCTAATCCGCATATATATCACCACTGCCCTTGATTTTCTTGACTGTATATCTTTTAAATATCAACATATACACGTGTGATTTAGTTTACGAAGATTTTTCAATGCCGAGAACCTCGATCAGAGTGTAAAAAAGGCGTAAGGTTCACAGTGGTGTAAAATTAAAATGGGATATACCAAGCTAGGATTCAAGTTACAGGAACAAGGGCCAAACCAACTACCCAAGAATGGAATCGTCGAACGAAAACACTTGACAACCTCCTAGAACCAGCTTTTCTTGCCACCAGACCTTTCTCCATCAATTAGGAATCTGATGCCGTCACTAAACACATTCCTTAAATTGTAGTCATTTGTTGAGTGTTTTTTTTTTAGTGTCTAATCCGCATATATATCACCATTGCCCTTGATTTTCTTGACTGTATATATCTTAAATATCAACATATACACGTGTGATTTAGTTTACGAAGATTTTTTAATGCCGGGAACCTCGATCAGAGAGTAAAAAATACGTAAGGTTCACAATGGTGTAAAATTAATAAGGCATATACCGGGCTAGGATTCGAGTTACAGGAACAAGGGCCAAACCAACCACCCAAGAATGGAATCGTCGAGCGAAAACTCTTGACAACCTCCTAGAAGCAGCTTTTCTTGCCACCAGACCTTTCTCCATCAATTAGGAATCTGATGCCGTCACTAAACACGTTCCTTAAATTGTAGCCATTTATTGAGTGTTTTTTTTGTTGTCTAATCCGCATATATATCACCATTGCCCTTGATTTTCTTGACTGTATATATCTTAAATATCAACATATACACGTGTGATTTAGTTTACGAAGATTTTTCAATGCCGGGAACCTCGATCAGAGAGTAAAAAATACGTAAGGTTCACAATGGTGTAAAATTAATAAGGCATATACCGGACTAGGATTCGAGTTACAGGAACAAGGGCCAAACCAACCACCCAAGAATGGAATCGTCGAGCGAAAACTCTTGACAACCTCCTAGAAGCAGCTTTTCTTGCCACCAGACCTTTCTCCATCAATTAGGAATCTGATGCCGTCACTAAACACATTCCTTAAATTGTAGCCATTTATTGAGTGTTTTTTTTGTTGTCTAATCCGCATATATATCACCATTGCCCTTGATTTTCTTGACTGTATATATCTTAAATATCAACATATACACGTGTGATTTAGTTTACGAAGATTTTTCAATGCCGGGAACCTCGATCAGAGAGTAAAAAATACGTAAGGTTCACAATGGTGTAAAATTAATAAGGCATATACCGGGCTAGGTTTCGAGTTACAGGAACAAGGGCCAAACCAACCACCCAAGAATGGAATCGTCGAGCGAAAACTCTTGACAACCTCCTAGAAGCAGCTTTTCTTGCCACCAGACCTTTCTCCATCAATTAGGAATCTGATGCCGTCACTAAACACATTCCTTAAATTGTAGCCATTTATTGAGTGTTTTTTTTGTTGTCTAATCCGCATATATATCACCATTGCCCTTGATTTTCTTGACTGTATATATCTTAAATATCAACATATACACGTGTGATTTAGTTTACGAAGATTTTTCAATGCCGGGAACCTCGATCAGAGAGTAAAAAATACGTAAGGTTCACAATGGTGTAAAATTAATAAGGCATATACCGGGCTAGGATTCGAGTTACAGGAACAAGGGCCAAACCAACCACCCAAGAATGGAATCGTCGAGCGAAAACTCTTGACAACCTCCTAGAAGCAGCTTTTCTTGCCACCAGACCTTTCTCCATCAATTAGGAATCTGATGCCGTCCCTAAACACATTCCTTAAATTGTAGCCATTTGTTGAGTGTTTTTTTTTTTTGTCTAATCCGCATATATATCACTATTGTCTTTGATTTTCTTGACTGTATATCTCTTAAATATCAACATATACACATGTGATTTAGTTTACGAAGATTTTTCAATGCCGAGAAACTCGATCAGAGAGTAAAAAAGGCGTAAAGTTCACAATGGGGTAAAATTAAAATGGGATATACCGGGCTAGGATTCGAGTTACAGGAACAAGGGCAAAACAACCACCCAAGAATGGAATCGTCGAGCGAAAACACTTGACAACCTCCTTGAAGCAGCTTTTCTTGCCACCAGAGCTTTCTCCATCAATTAGGAATCTGATGCCGTCACTAAACACATTCCTTAAATTGTAGCCATTTATTGAGTTTTTTTTTTGTTGTCTAATCCGCATATATATATCACCATTGCCCTTGATTTTCTTGACTGTATATATCTTAAATATCAACATATACACGTGTGATTTAGTTTATGAAGATTTTGAATGCCTAAAACCCCGATCAGAGAGTAAAAAAGGCGTAAGGTTCACAATGGTGTAAAATTAAAATGGGATATAGCGGACTAGGATTCGAGTTACAGGAACAAGGGCCAAACCAACCACCCAAGAATGGAATCGTCGAGCGAAAACAATTGACAACCTCCTAGAAACAGCTTTTCTTGCCACCAGACATTTCTCCATCATTTAGGAATCTGATTCCGTCACTAAACACATTCCTTAAATTGTAGCCACTTGTTGAGTGTTTTTTTTGTGTGTAATCCGCATATATATCACCATTGCCCTAGATTTTCTTGACTGTATATCTCTTAAATATCAACATATACACGTGTGATTTAGTTTATGAAGATTTTTCAATGCCGAGAACCTCGATCAGAGATTAAAAAAGGCGTAAGGTTCACAATGGTGTAAAATTAAAATGGGATATACCGGGCTAGGATTCAAGTTACAGGAACAAGGGTCAAACCAACCACCCAAGAATGGAATCGTCGAGCAAAAACACTTAACAACCTTCTAAAAGCAGCTTTTCTTACCACCAGACCTTTCTCCATCAATTAGGAATCTGATGCCGTCGCTAAACACATTCCTTAAATTGTAGCCATTTGTTGATTTTTTTTTTTTTGTGTCTAATCCGCATATATATCACCATTGCCCTTGATTTTCTTGAATCTATAAATCTTAAATATCAACATATACACGTGTGATTTAGTTTACGAAGATTTTTCAATGCCGAGAACCTCGATCAGAGAGTAAAAAAGTCGTAAGGTTCACAATGGTGTAAAATTAAAATGGGATATATCGGGCTAGGATTCGAGTTACATGAACAAGGGCCAAACCAACCACCCAAGAATGGAATCGTCGAGCGAAAACACTTAACAACCTCCTAAAAGCAGCTTTTCTTACCACCAGACCTTTTTCCATCAATTAGGAATCTGATGCCGTCACTAAACACATTCCTTAAATTGTAGCCATTTGTTGAGTGTTTTTTTTAGTGTCTAATCCGCATATATATCACCATTGCCCATGATTTTCTTGACTGTATATCTCTTAAATATCAACATATACACGTGTGATTTAGTTTACGAAGATTTTTCAATGCCGAGAACCTCGATCAGAGAGTAAAAAATACGTAAGGTTCACAATGGTGTAAAATTAATAAGGCATATACCGGGCTAGGATTCGAGTTACAGGAACACGGGCCAAACCAACCACCCAAGAATGGAATCGTCGAGCGAAAACTCTTGACAACCTCCTAGAAGCAGCTTTTCTTGCCACCAGACCTTTCTCCATCAATTAGGAATCTGATGCCGTCACTAAACACATTCCTTAAATTGTAGCCATTTGTTGAGTGTTTTTTTGTCCAATCAGCATATATATCACCATTGCCGTGATTTTCTTGACTGTATATCTCTTAAATATCAACATATACACATGTGTTTTAGTTTACGAAGATTTTTCAATGCCGAGAACCTCGATCAGAGAGTAAGAAAGGCGTAAGGTTCACAATGGTGTAAAATTAAAATGGGATATACCGGGCAAGGATTCGAGTTACAGGAACAAGGGCCAAACCAACAACCCAAGAATGGAATCGTCAAGCGAAAACACTAGACAACCACCTAGAAGCAGCTTTTCTTGCCACCAGACCTTTCTCCATCAATTAGGAATCTGATGCCGTCACTAAACACAATCCTTAAATTGTAGCCATTTGGGGAGTGTTTTTTTTTTTTGTGTCTAATCCGCATATATATCACCATTGCCCTTGATTTTCTTGACTGTATATCTCTTAAATGTCAACATATACACGTGTGATTTAGTTTACGAAGATTTTTCAATGCCGAGAACCTCGATCAGAGAGTAAAAAAGGCGTAAGGTTCACAATGTTGTAAAATTAAAATGGGATATACCGGGCTAGGATTCCAGTTACAGGAACAAGGGCCAAACCAACCACCCAAGAATGGAATCGTCGAGCGAAAACACTTGACAACCACCTAGAAGCAGCTTTTCTTACCACCAGACCTTTCTCCATCAATTAGGAATCTGATGCCGTCACTAAACACATTCCTTAAATTGTAGCCATTTGTTGAGTGTTTTTTTTTAGTGTCTAATCCGCATATATATCACCATTGCCCTTGATTTTCTTGACTGTATATCTCTTAAATATCAACATATACACGTGTGATTTAGTTTACGAAGATTTTTCATTGCCGAGAACCTCGATCAGAGTGTAAAAAAGGCGTAAGGTTCACAGTGGTGTAAAATTAAAATGGGATATACCAAGCTAGGATTCAAGTTACAGGAACAAGGGCCAAACCAACTACCCAATAATGGAATCGTCGAACGAAAACACTTGACAACCTCCTAGAAGCAGCTTTTCTTGCCACCAGACCTTTCTCCATCAATTAGGAATCTGATGCCGTCACTAAACACATTCCTTAAATTGTAGCCATTTGTTGAGTGTTTTTTTTTAGTGTCTAATCCGCATATATATTGTCACACCCCCAAAATCCACCTGCGGAGTACCACCGCTTGGAGGCGTGACTGACCAGGATCCAGCCACCAATCATATTGAACAAGCATATAAGTAGTTATAAAATCCAACCAATACAATTGGTGTTCAAACAAAACATAGTTTAAGTTGCAAGCGGAAGCATAATGTTTAAAACCAAAACATGAGTTCAATTGTCAAAGTTTAACATGGCACACAGCTGTCCATGTCCCACAACGACCTTCTTCCATGCAAGCTCCAGCTAAGTACCTAAAGACCTGCAAAGCATGTAGTAACGAGTCAACAACAAGTTGAGTGAGTTCACGGTTGGGTGTTCGTTTTAAGTTGTTTCGAAATCAGTTTCCTTTAGCTGGCATCCTGCCGTGGGGGTTACCCCATAGTTAAAAACGTGACATGTTTATTCCCGGTTACTCTGGCTATCCAGCCGTGGGGGCTACCCCGTGTTAGTTATCTGGCATTTCGGCCGTGGGGGCTACCCCATGTATATACTAGACTCGTTACCATATCGACTGCTGACTGTAGTCATGTTTAAGTGCCCTGAAACTGTCAATGTCTATCATCATTGACGTGCCAGTAGTCCATTAGTTCACGCCCGTCCTCTGCGGCACGGTGTGAGGTTTGTCAAACCTAAATAGCGCTATCTAACTAATGACCCGCTCGCCATTGGCCTCGGCGATTAAGTCGATACAAAGATGAGGGACTTCGTGATAGAGTTTTGGTCTAGTACGAGTTATCTGTCCGTGAGGACGAGGAATTACATTCCTGAACCATTGCTGTCCTACCCAAGGAGGACGAGGAACCCATGTTCCTTAACCCCAATTCCCGACCCAGGGAATCCCATGCTTTGTAGAGGGTGTGAACTCACCTTGGTTTGCTCGGTAGAAACACAGAAAAGTCAAACAAGCAACGTTGTGGCTACTCACGTCCTATCACAGTTGTATCATACCAATCAGGTTCGTATTCAATCAGTACACGTATGTTCCTAGCCTAATGCATTCAAGTATCGTTCATGGCATACACGTTCGATCATAGCAGTTCAACAATATTCATGTTCAACAGTAACATATAAGGTCTGTGCATTAGGCCCAAGAGTCCGGCCCAAACAATTAAGTCCGAAACGAGGGGCAAGCCCAAACAGCGTGTATCTGGGTATAGTCTCGAGTCGCAACTAGGCGTTTGTGACTCGCAACCTGAGTCGCAATCATGGTTTCGGTTCGTGTTGTTTTGGTCTCGAGTCGCAATCGGACTCGCAACTGTGGTTTCGAGTCAAACGGTTCATGTGCTGATCTCGTGTGGTTTCGAGTCGCAACCAGGTGTTTGCGACTCGCAATCTGTGTCGCAACCGGGGTCTCGACTCGTCATGCAGTGGTTTCGAGTCGCAACAGGAGGTTTCGGTTGGACAGGAGCTGATTCGGAACAGTGTACTATCCAATGAGAATTTGATTTCAGGAAATGGTTTGTACTATCCACTTAAACATGTTTGTTTGTCTAACTTTTACACTAAATGGATCAAACATATCAGATTTCAAATATTCAACCACATTCTTAACATGTTCATAAAGTTCTTCATACATTCATCATGTTCATCAAACACAAACAGCCCTTATTCAACATATTTTGCATTTTTCGGACAAGAGTTATATTATCTAAACTAGATATCAAGCTCATATTGCAACAAAACATCTATTCTATAATCCTCATGAATCGGATGGTCATCATTATTCTTTTATCATACAAAAATCTACACATTCATTAAAGAGGTCATGTTCATAACAAATGTTGTAACTAAACATGTATCATTTAATCAAACAAGAACTCATCAATCAAACAAACACTTAATCATACATGAGTCTTTGGCAAGCAAACACATTATCATCATCAACATCCGAAATACATAACAAGAATCACTAGCCAACAAGTATCATAAACACTAACCGGTTTGTGAAAGGACACCGAGTTGCTAAGGAAGATGAGTGAGATGGGGTGTTCGAGTGATGTTGATGAGCTCAACCGAGTCTCCTTGTGGCCACCGGTTTGATCCGAGATGAAGGGGAGCAATGTTGTAGCTTAGGGTTTTAGTGAAGAGGATGGAGTGTGTGTGTGGGTGAGTATGTTGTCCAAAGAAAATGGCAACATGGCTAACACTAAGATTTATATACTTGTTCTCTATGGTGTACCCTAATGGGTTTCGAAATAGGCTAAGGGGTGTGTGGCCCAACCGGCCCACAAGTTACGGTTCACTCGGTTCATATACATACCCGCATACATACACACAAGCATACACATAACATAACACATAATCATATAAGTTCACATGTATTCATTAAATCATCAAATTAGTTAGTCGTTAAGCGTTCAAGCACACAACGAAAGGCTCTAAGTTTCGAGTTGTCACATCATCCCCAAGTTGAAAGAAATTTCGTCCCGAAATTTGGTAGGCACTCACTGAGGAAGCTAGTTAAGTTGTATGGTTTTCCCGGTTTTCCTGGGGTGTCACATATATCACCACTGCCCTTGATTTTCTTGACTGTATATCTCTTAAATATCAACATATACACGTGTGATTTAGTTTACGAAGATTTTTCAATGCCGAGAACCTCGATCAGAGAGTAAAAAATACGTAAGGTTCACAATGGTGTAAAATTAATAAGGCATATACCGGGCTAGGATTCGAGTTACAGGAACAAGGACCAAACCAACCACCCAAGAATGGAATCGTCGAGCGAAAACTCTTGACAACCTCCTAGAAGCAGCTTTTCTTGCCACCAGACCTTTCTCCATCAATTAGGAATCTGATGCCGTCACTAAACACATTCCTTAAATTGTAGCCATTTGTTGAGTGTTTTATTTGTCCAATCAGCATATATATCACCATTTCCCGTGATTTTCTTGACTGTATATCTCTTAAATATCAACATATACACATATGTTTTAGTTTACGAAGATTTTTCAATGCCGAGAACCTCGATCAGAGAGTAAGAAAGGCGTAAGGTTCACAATGGTGTAAAATTAAAATGGGATATACCGGGCAAGGATTCGAGTTACAGGAACAAGGGCCAAACCAACAACCCAAGAATGGAATCGTCAAGCGAAAACACTAGACAACCACCTAGAAGCAGCTTTTCTTGCCACCAGACCTTTCTCCATCAATTAGGAATCTGATGCCGTCACTAAACACAATCCTTAAATTGTAGCCATTTGTGGAGTGTTTTTTTTTTGTGTCTAATCCGCATATATATCACCATTGCCCTTGATTTTCTTGACTGTATATCTCTTAAATGTCAACATATACACGTGTGATTTAGTTTACGAAGATTTTTCAATGCCGAGAACCTCGATCAGAGAGTAAAAAAGGCGTAAGGTTCACAATGTTGTAAAATTAAAATGGGATATACCGGGCTAGGATTCGAGTTACAGGAACAAGGGCCAAACCAACCACCCAAGAATGGAATCGTCGAGCGAAAACACTTGACAACCACCTAGAAGCAGCTTTTCTTACCACCAGACCTTTCTCCATCAATTAGGAATCTGATGCCGTCACTAAACACATTCCTTAAATTGTAGCCATTTGTTGAGTGTTTTTTTTAGTGTCTAATCCGCATATATATCACCATTGCCCTTGATTTTCTTGACTGTATATCTCTTAAATATCAACATATACACGTGTGATTTAGTTTACGAAGATTTTTCAATGCCGAGAACCTCGATCAGAGAGTAAAAAATACGTAAGGTTCACAATGGTGTAAAATTAATAAGGCATATACCGGGCTAGGATTCGAGTTACAGGAACAAGGGCCAAACCAACCACCCAAGAATGGAATCGTCGAGCGAAAACTCTTGACAACCTCCTAGAAGCAGCTTTTCTTGCCACCAGACCTTTCTCCATCAATTAGGAATCTGATGCCGTCACTAAACATATTCCTTAAATTGTAGCCATTTATTGAGTTTTTTTTGTCCAATCAGCATATATATCACCATTGCCCGTGATTTTCTTGACTGTATATCTCTTAAATATCAACATATACACATGTGTTTTAGTTTACGAAGATTTTTCAATGCCGAGAACCTCGATCAGAGAGTAAGAAAGGCGTAAGGTTCACAATGGTGTAAAATTAAAATGGGATATACCGGGCAAGGATTCGAGTTACAGGAACAAGGGCCAAACCAACAACCCAAGAATGGAATCGTCAAGCGAAAACACTAGACAACCACCTAGAAACAGCTTTTCTTGCCACCAGACCTTTCTCCATCAATTAGGAATCTGATGCCGTCACTAAACACAATCCTTAAATTGTAGCCATTTGTGGAGTGTTTTTTTTGTGTCTAATCCGCATATATATCACTATTGCCCTTGATTTTCTTGACTGTATATCTCTTAAATGTCAACATATACACGTGTGATTTAGTTTACGAAGATTTTTCAATGCCGAGAACCTCGATCAGAGAGTAAAAAAGGCGTAAGGTTCAAAATGTTGTAAAATTAAAATGGGATATACCGGGCTAGGATTCGAGTTACAGGAACAAGGGCCAAACCAACCACCCAAGAATGGAATCGTCGAGCGAAAACACTTGACAACCACCTAGAAGCAGCTTTTCTTACCACCAGACCTTTCTCCATCAATTAGGAATCTGATGCCGTCACTAAACACATTCCTTAAATTGTAGCCATTTGTTGAGTGTTTTTTTTTAGTGTCTAATCCGCATATATATCACCATTGCCCTTGATTTTCTTGACTGTATATCTCTTAAATATCAACATATACACGTGTGATTTAGTTTACGAAGATTTTTCAATGCCGAGAACCTCGATCAGAGTGAAAAAAAAGCGTAAGGTTCACAGTGGTGTAAAATTAAAATGGGATATACCAAGCTAGGATTCAAGTTACAGGAACAAGGGCCAAACCAACTACCCAAGAATGGAATCGTCGAACGAAAACACTTGACAACCTCCTAGAAGCAGCTTTTCTTGCCACCAGACCTTTCTCCATCAATTAGGAATCTGATGCCGTCACTAAACACATTCCTTAAATTGTAGCCATTTGTTGAGTGTTTTTTTTTTGTGTCTAATCCGCATATATATCACCATTGCCCTTGATTTTCTTGACTGTATATCTCTTAAATATCAACATATACACGTGTGATTTAGTTTACGAAGATTTTTCAATGCCGAGAACCTCGATCAGAGAGTAAAAAATACGTAAGGTTCACAATGGTGTAAAATTAATAAGGCATATACCGGGCTAGGATTCGAGTTACAGGAACAAGGGCCAAACCAACCACCCAAGAATGGAATCGTCAAGAGAAAACTCTTGACAACCTCCTAGAAGCAGCTTTTCTTGCCACCAGACCTTTCTCCATCAATTAGGAATCTGATGCCGTCACTAAACACATTCCTTAAATTGTAGCCATTTGTTGGGTGTTTTTTTTGTCCAATCAGCATATATATCACCATTGCCCGTGATTTTCTTGACTGTATATCTCTTAAATATCAACATATACACATGTTTTTTAGTTTACGAAGATTTTTCAATGCCGAGAACCTCGATCAGAGAGTAAGAAAGGCGTAAGGTTCACAATGGTGTAAAATTAAAATGGGATATACCGGGCAAGGATTCGAGTTACAGGAACAAGGGCCAAACCAACAACCCAAGAATGGAATCGTCAACCGAAAACACTAGACAACCACCTAGAAGCAGCTTTTCTTGCCACCAGACCTTTCTCCATCAATTAGGAATCTGATGCCGTCACTAAACACAATCCTTAAATTGTAGCCATTTGTGGAGTGTTTTTTTTTGTGTCTAATCCGCATATATATCACCATTGCCCTTGATTTTCTTGACTGTATATCTCTTAAATGTCAACATATACACGTGTGATTTAGTTTACGAAGATTTTTCAATGCCGAGAACCTCGATCAGAGAGTAAAAAAGGCGTAAGGTTCACAATGTTGTAAAATTAAAATGGGATATACCGGGCTAGGATTCGAGTTACAGGAACAAGGGCCAAACCAACCACCCAAGAATGGAATCGTCGAGCGAAAACACTTGACAACCACCTAGAAGCAGCTTTTCTTACCACCAGACCTTTCTCCATCAATTAGGAATCTGATGCCGTCACTAAACACATTCCTTAAATTGTAGCCATTTGTTGAGTGTTTTTTTTTAGTGTCTAATCCGCATATATATCACCATTGCCCTTGATTTTCTTGACTGTATATCTCTTAAATATCAACATATACACGTGTGATTTAGTTTACGAAGATTTTTCAATGCCGAGAACCTCGATCAGAGTGTAAAAAAGGCGTAAGGTTCACAGTGGTGTAAAATTAAAATGGGATATACCAAGCTAGGATTCAATTTACAGGAACAAGGGCCAAACCAACTACCCAAGAATGGAATCGTCGAACGAAAACACTTGACAACCTCCTAGAAGCAGCTTTTCTTGCCACCAGACCTTTCTCCATCAATTAGGAATCTGATGCCGTCACTAAACACATTCCTTAAATTGTAGCCATTTGTTGAGTGTTTTTTTTGTGTCTAATCCGCATATATATCACCATTGCACTTGATTTTCTTGACTGTATATCTCTTAAATATCAACATATACACGTGTGATTTAGGTTACGAAGATTTTTCAATGCCGAGAACCTCGATCAGAGAGTAAAAAAGGCGTAAGGTTCACAATGGTGTAAAATTAAAATGGGATATACCGGGCTAGGATTCAAGTTACATGAACAAGGGCCTTGTCTATCTGTTTTGTTTTTATTTTTATTTTCAGCATTTTTAGTTTTCATTTTCATATTTAAACCTTTTTCTAAAATTTTGATTTTATTAGACATTGAGGATAAACCGGTACTAAAAGCTCTTGTGTCCTTGAACGACCTCGGTATCTTACCAACACTATACTACGCTCACGATGGGTGCACTTGCCCATATGTGTGTTTAGTGTTAGTAATATATCGTGTTTTATAAATTTAAAACTTGACTAACGTGTTAAAAAGGGCGAAAATTATACTTAAAAACATATCATGCTACACACACATCAACGGGGTAATGGAATGGACGAGTGAATGGAATGGACGAGGTAATGGAATGGACAAGGGAATGTAATGGATCATTACCATTCCATGTCTTGTTTGGTTACCACGTGGGAATGAAATGAATGATTATTGTGTATTGTTTGGTAGGTAAGCAAAACGAAGGAATAATATCAGCGGTGAGTGGTGGTGGTCGATGGTAGTGATTGTGGGTGGCGGCAGCGGTGGTGGGTGGCAGCGGCGTCGAGTGTCGGTGGAGGCGGCGATGGCGGGTGGTGGTGACCGGGGGGTGCGTGGAGGCATATGTAGCGGTGGGTGGCGGCAACGGTGGTTGGTTGTGGTGGTGGTGGCTTCGATGGTGGTGGTGGGTGGCGGTGACAACTGGCGTTGGCGGCGATGGTGGTTGGTGGCGGCGACGGGTGGCAAGGGTGGTGGGCGGCAACGGTGGCGGGTGGCAACAGTGGCGGGTGGGTGGAGGCGGCGGTGGTGGCTGTCGGGTTGGCGGTGGAGACGTTGACGGGTCGCGGGTGGAGGCGACGATGGCGTTGGTGGTGGTGGTGGGTGGTAGCGAAGGTGCTGGGTTGTGGTGTTGGTGATGAATGGTGCTAGATGGGATGGAATGAAAAAAAAACATGGGGAGTGGATGGAATGATTTTGAGGGAATGAAATGCCTTATAGAATGGGTGATTCCATTCCATTGACCAACCAAACACCCCTATCTTCGTTCCCTTGTAATGATCCATTCCATTACGCCTCTCATTCCTGCATACCAAATACTACCTTAGTGTCTTCGGAACATGAACCACACCTAGTGAAAAAAAACCCTCTGATCTTCAAATTTCGTTAGTTACCCGAGCCTCCTCCTGAACATTAGACTAGCTAAAGCCATGCATAACTTCAATTTATCCAACACCACGAACTTGGTAAACATATCTAATGGATTCTTAGCACTTGAAATGTTCTTCAAGCTGATTGTTCCATCAATGATGAATCCTCTCACGAAGTGATATCTCATCCCGATATGCTATGTCTTCCCATGATAGACTAGATTCTTAGCAAGTTTCACTACACTCTCATTGTCACAATACAATGAGTGGGATGTTTACCGGCCGCACACTGGGTAGTGGGCCACACAGTCCTGTTGGGCTTAGCTTAATGGGCCGCACACTAAATAGGCCCAAATGATTTTATAAGCCGCACACTTATAACCGCACACTTGTTTAATTTAGTCGCACACTTATAACCAACCACACACTCAATGTATGACCACACACTCTCTTGTATGACCGCACACTCCAGTGGGCCACACACTAGAGATAACTTATGTCTTATTTGTTAAACCGCACATTTGAATTAATTGTGATGAGAAATTGTGAGCATGTTAGTATGACATATAATAACTGTTACTTGTACAACTACTTGATGAATACGTGATAGATACGTGTAGCTTATACGTGATTTCTTGTTTACCGTCCTAATTAGTGATATCCATAATAGGATATGGTTGATCAAACTTAGGACGAATGCTTTATCTACCGAGCAAAGCAAAGGTGAGTTCACAACTTTTACTTGAAGCATGCATTCCCGGTGGTTGGGAAACGACACAAACAACACTTTCCCTGGTTTGGGATTGCTTACTATCTCCTTGTGAGGTATACGGTAAAACTATCTCCTTGTGTGGGATACGGGTAACACTTTCCCCTTGTGTGGGACATTTTATTAATTACTATTTATATTAGATGCAACAAGTGTACTAAACCAAACTCTATCACGGAAGTCCCCACTTACATATACCGATTAGTCGTCGGGGCCTAGCGAACGGGTTATTAGTTGATAGCGCTATTTAGGTCTCACCAGCCTCACACCGTGCCTTTTGAGGATGGGCGTGAACTAATAGACTCTGGCAAACCGTCAAATTGACAAACAGGGCACACTACGGAAACGTACGGTCGCAAGGATTCGATATAACGTTGTTTAGTAGCTTACATATGGGGTAGCTCCCCATGGCATGATATAAATGAGTAATTAAACAACAAAAATGTTTTTGGAAAATAAAACTGAAAAACGGTAAACTCGTGAACTCGCCAACTTTATGTTGACACCCTACTGCATGCTTTGCAGGTAGCTCATTTCAGCTTCGGACGGACATTGCAATCGGCTGGAGTGCGTAGTTTGTAAGTTTCGTGGTTTTAAATCAATATGGGTTTTCTTTATACTTCCGCTGCTAAATCAAATTGTGTTTTTAACATTTAAACCTTGAACACTAATCGTGTCAATTAGAAAAATTTATATCGTATCAAAATGGTTCATCATGATTAGTGGCTAGTATCCTGGCCGGTCACACGCCTCGCGGTATTACTCTGTGTGTGGATTTTGAGGTTGTGACAGATTGGTATCAGAGCCATTGGTTATAGTGAACTAGGTTTAAGATTTAAAATATTTTAAGACGTAAAATGTTTTTATATGAAAACCAGACTATAACCGTTCTTTAATGAAACCCACGACACCACACTCCGGATTGCAAGGTTTGTCAGATTCAGGTTTACTTCTGCACAACATATATGTGTAAATGTGTATGTATATATTAGCATATGTTCGTAAATATGTAGTTGTATATTTAGTATTCAAACACTGTGAATCATACGAAAAAACTACGCAAACCTGATATGCGCTAAGCAGGAGTGGATTCTCGTAACCTTTATTCGAAACCATAACACACTGAGGGCAAGGAACCAGTTATTCCTAACTTTTGCCCACATATTTTCTTTCCGATTTCATTTTTGGGTTAGAACAAACCGACACGATGAACGTCTAGGAGCCCGTTGCGGATCCTAGGAAGAAGCCTCAAGAGCGAAACGACTAAGGAGAACCAATCCTAAATCGCGTGTTATTGGGGGAAACAAGCTTCTATGGCACGACAGCACAACGATTCGGTTCCATGTGTGGAGCTACTAGCCAAGATTAGTAGGATCGACAACGTCATTCACATCCTTTGTATTCACGTATTTCTTTTCCCGACTTGAGTATTGAGGCTCGTTCCCTCATCTAACATATGACCTGGATCCTTGTTAATTGTCTGAGTAAACTCCAGTATGTCTACACTACTCTATTTCCTGTTTGCTTGCCTCGAATACAAGAATGCGTACACGGTGTATATTTCTCATGGCAGTACTAACGATCACAACGAACTCCTGTCAATCACGAAGCCATTCCCTTCTAATTTCCTGTTGCGTGGTTACTTCTTAGTCGAACCCAAAAGTATACCTCCGCGTACTCCAGCTCAGCAAATGGTTATCTTTCTAAATCGAATCGACGGATTCGGAGACATAGGAAAACGAAGACGTGGATTAATTAACTCACCGACGAGCATGATAATCCAGACGCTTACCTTATATTTTGTTTACTAGAACCATTATCCTATGATAACTTTCAGGTTATGTGAATCGCTTCGCTAGTCTTCTTACGAACCGACGTTTTATTGTTTAAGGCGATGCCTTATTTTCACTCCTTTATCGCTATACCACGATGTCATCCCTTACTCATACTGAAACCTTGATCAGATTTCCCTCCAGTTTGGGAAATTCAGCAAGCTTGACTTCTAGTCAATAAACTTCTTGAACCCTGAAAATTTGCGACGTGTGATTCAATCATACCCTTTCAGACATGTTTTCATTACCTTGCGTGGAAGTCTTACGACGACACAAGCACTGCTTCGGACTCATCCTCATGACCTAGCCAGTCCATTCAAAATTGGTTACTTACTAGTTTGTGAATTCACAAACTCATTTTGTTTCGCATATGGCCCAGCTCAGAACATCTTGTTAGACGTTTCAGTAAACCTTAACCCTACAGACCCGTACGACAACCACCCTTCCCTTAGTTTTTGGTTATGCCACTCATATTGACATAACACTTCTTATCGGCAAACGACGTCCTTCATGCTAACCTCATACAACTTGTGTACGACCAGCTATATCACCGACAGCAGATAAACCCTTACTGCCGATCCCCAAAACCTTTGTGCCTTGCCTCAAGACGAGCGCATCGATTGTGACTACCCCTCTTGCATAATTTCACTACTCGTGCTATGCTTCACGCATTCAATGACTCTTACGCCTTCCTCCTGGAACTTCTACGACGCAAGCCGCCTTACGCAAGTTTTTAACGCGTGACTTTTGACGTCGCAAAGCCCGTTTTTCCTCGATCGCTTACGCAATCCCACACGAATTAAACTGGAAAGAGTATTACCTAGCATTAGAAAGATGTTCAGAAATTCACGATTCCAGCGATTGGAAAATAAGCTATGAGGTGCTCCTATCCTATCTTATCCTGACTGAGGCATTGGTGAACTATTTGCCCGCAACAGTACGCGGTCAAAGACACCCGTAGGTTTTCAAATTCTACAAACATCTACCTGAAGGAAGTAGTTCCTGGGCACGAGGCGTCGATTCCCATTGTCTCCGATTTTGACTTACGTTTCGCACACGATTTGTGGCAAGCCAAGCAAAAACCCTTTGGCTCACGAGCATCACTTACCCCCCCCCCCCCCCGCAAACGGGTGGTCAATCCGAACGTACCATCCAAAACTCTTTAAAAAAAACTAAGAGCATGTGTCATTGACTTTGGTAACGGATGGGAACGACACCTACCTCTGGTAGAGCTTTCTTATAGCAACAGCCACCACACTAGCATTCAGGCAGCACCATTTGAGGCATTGCACGGACACAAATGCCGGTCACCTTTGTGTTGGGCGGAAGTTGGCGGAAGCCAAATCACCGGCCCGGAACTTGTACTTGGCAACACGGATAAGATTGCCCAGATCAGACAACACATGGTGGCGGCTCGAGACCGTCAGAAAAGCTACACTGAGAAGTGTAGGAAACCTCTAGAATTCTAGGTCAGGGATCGGGTTCTACTAAAAGTCTCACCTTGTAAAGGTCTGGTACACTTTGGCAAAAAGGACAAGCTAGACAACACATGGTGGCGGCTCGAGACCGTCAGAAAAGCTACACTGGGAAGTGTAGGAAACCTCTAGAATTCTAGGTCAGGGATCGGGTTCTACTAAAAGTCTCACCTTGTAAAGGTTTGGTACACTTTGGCAAAAAGGACAAGCTTAATCCTAAATACGTTGGACTTTCAAAATTACCGAACAAATCGGTAAAGTGGCATTCAGACTAAACCTGCCTGAAGAGCTGAGTGCGGTACACAACGTTTTTCATGTATCGAATCTGAAGAAGTGTCTGTCAGATGAAACGCTTATCCTTCCTTTTAAGTAACTCACGATCGACGATCAACTACGCTTCCTTGAGGAACCGGTTGAGATCATAGATCAAGAAATTAAAACCCTCAAGCGTAACAAGATACCAGTAGTTCGAGTTCGTTGGAAACTCGCGCCGTGACCTAGAGTTTACTTGGGAACAGGAAAACCAGATGATGCGAAGGTATCCCCAGTTGATTACAAACAATACTTCCAGTACTGAGGCTATAACTGAATTTCGGGAACATATTTCAAACCAACAGGGGGATAATGTGACGCCCCACGAAAACATTTAAACAAACTAGCTTGTCAGTGGCTGCGCGCTAAATTTCGGGACGAAATTTCTTTGAACTTGAGGATAATGTGACACTTCGGGTTTTCCCGCGTGATTTCATCTTTAGGTTATAATTAATTTTGTGAAAATCCGTACTATGTGAGATACGTACAAACTCAGTGAATCTTATGCTATGTGACTTTACGTGCTATGTGACCTTATGTGCTATGTGGCTTACATGTTCGTTTTGTGAACTTTCGTGAACTACGTGTATTTACGTTTAACAATAAAGTTATTAACGAATCGTACATCTTAGCTTAAATTTCGAGGACGAAATTCCTGTAACATGGGGAGAATGTAACAACCCGTACTCTCGTTGTCGAGAGAAGGGTATTTTAGCAACACGTGTATTTATTATTATTATTATTATTATTAATATCAATATTTATGAAATAAAAATAATCCGCGACGAGAGTTTCAATTATTTACATATTAGTTAATATAACCAGGCCAGTCGATTTGAGCAAGACGCGTAGTCGTCTAAACGAACTCACACACTTGGGCTAAGCCTAACCCAACTCCCTAAACCTAAACCCTACCTATTTAAACACCTTTATACCCCTCACCCTCCTTTTTCTTTATCCAACCTAAAACCCTAAAAACTAATCAGCCGCACACTACCCTTCCCACATTTCTCGATTTCCCTCAAATCCCACCTCTTGTTCCTGAGTCCGGCCACTGGCGCCACCTTTCGGCGACCTATCCGGCATCGTTTTACCGGCAAGACGCCTCCCCATCCCCTCTTCTTCTTCTTATCTATTTACCCACAACCCCTGTACATCCTCTATCTCCAAACAACCAGAAATACTTTTCGGCTGTGGTTCTGACGTGCCGACGTCACCCCCTCCTTATATATACCCCTCTTAACCCACAACCTCCCCTCTCACCAATTCTTGCACATTAACGTTCTACAGACAAGAGAGAGAGGGAATGGCGATGAGAGACAAAGATGAGCTGAGAAGAGCCGTTCACGGCGGCTACAGTGTGACGCCAGTGACGGTGGTGATTTGTTGTTTTCCGACGAATTTTTTCGGTGAAGTTGGATGTCAATGGCAACGATAATAGAGACTCCGTGATAGGAGTAGGACCCTCGAATCACCGGTTCAAATAAAACGGTAAAATAAAAGATAGATCTACGGTTCGTTTTGGATACATATTCACCACCAAAACCAACAGTAGGGCATTGAATCACTCTCGAAGATACAGAAATCACCACTCCGGTTATAAATTCGGGTCTAAAAACACCACTCAATATGCCACAATTGAGCTAAGCATATATACTATTAATTCACCTCAAAATCCATTGAGAGAAAATTAACCAAAATAAATTCTTTGTTCAAGACTCACTGACTTCTTTCATTAAGATAATACTATTACATATAGGGAAAGAAAGTTAACCAACACACCACTATGCTACTATTACAGAACATAACTTACAAAAAAAGAATGAAATAAAAATAATTGAGAAAAGGAAAATAAGGATATTGGAAAACATGGGTGAATGTGGGGGAATACATGCATGGATGAAATCAACCCATTTGAATGTGAATGGTATGAAATCAATCCATTTGAACGTGAATGGTAGTCCGGTTTGACTCGCTTGAATTATGTTAATGTTGACCCGTCGGTTCAACCCGACCCATATGACTAATCTAAAGTGATTTTTCCGGACTTGCTATCACGTTAAGCCCCTATTTTGCATTTGAATTAGCAAATCAAGTGAAACAAGAGATTAACAATTAATAAAAGGAACTAATTGTGATTGAACAACGACATCATTTTGAATTAGAATCTATCAAAGTGGATTAAGCCGTTTGTTGAATTAATCCCCTGACCGAAGAATCCAATTCACCAAAAAGAAAATATCGACAGAGAAGAAATAAAATTTGATCAAGGAACGATCATTAAACAATGACATTTTTCCCTGACTTAGAGAAGAAGAAATCATATCATAAGCCAATTGAAGAAATGAATGAATAAATAGCAAAGTACACGTAAGTCCGGTTGTGAAACCATGAAGAAATGAATGAAGAAGATAAAGTCAATTTGATGTAGGTAGGAGGACAGAAAATACTAAATTGGAAAACTAACTGTTGTAGGTGAGATGCAAGTAAATATCGATTGGAATGGTCATGAACAATCTTGAAATACACTATGTTAGGCGGGCAAAATGATTTATGTGATATAATCAAAGACGGAACTTGTGAGTGGTTCAAACAAAGATGGAAATAACCTGTGATGGATACAGTTGACCAATCCTAGGAGTGGAACAAAAGCAAAGAATTTTGTTGGGTGTTGAAACCCGAACATGTTTGGTGAAGAAATGTGAAGCGTCGATCAATGCTCAAGTCTCAATACGCCATTCAATTCAGAAGTACAAGATCCTAGTCAAAACCCTTCATCGGCCATCATTATTCGATTTCTCCATCGCCACTCGCCAAGACGCCAACTAGCTAGGGTTTTGTTTCAATCAGTTCATCCAATTTCAAACTTCCAATAAAACAAGGGTATGTTTCAATGGTCAACGATTTATCATCTCGCTTAATGAATCTCGATAGAACTAGTTGAGTGTTTTTGTATTCCTTGTTATTTGTTAAATTTTTACTTGTGTTATAATTGGTTGAAACCTCAGGGACGAAAACTGCACTTTATTCCGATAACTAGCACCCCCAACCTCACTTTCCTTTTTTGTTCTGCGACGCTCGATACTTGCTCGACGTTCGTTCGAAAAATGCTCGGATTGAAAGACGCTCGCTCGACTTTAGCTCGGTTGAAAAAACGCTCGGTTCGGTTCAGTTTGTAAATGAACCGAGCTCGAGCAAAGGTCTGATCGGTTCAGTTCGGCTCGTGAACAACCCTACTTAGTAATGGCTGGTCATCGTTCGTTTTCATCGTTTTCACTTGAGTCAGTTTTTTTCTTAACTTTAATCTTTCTTTTCTCAAATTCAATTTCATTCTTGGTTTATATTTCCTTGTTTATGCAAGGTCTTGTAAATGGGATGAATGGGTTTGGAGTAGATGTCTAGTCCTATTTTTCTTTGTGAATTAAGGCATATCTTTGGAAATTATTTTGGGTTCGTATTTCACTTCAATTTCCATTTTTATGGCCATTTTGTTTCTTTGTATTCTTCTAATGGGAAAAGATCAAATAGGAAGTTTATTTTGGCTAGGAAGTCTAGGAAGCAATAGGATTAGGACATGTGGCAACATTTAAAATAAAAAAAAGGTATTTTAGTCAATCCAACCCTTTCTTCTTCCTTTTCAAAACCCACCATTTTCAAAACCCACCATCTTCAACCATTTCTTCACTTTCTATCTCAATAATCACTACATTATAGTGCGATTTTCATCACCAATCAATGATTCAAACACCCGATCAACGTGTTCTTCAGCTTTTTTTTTTGAAGAAAACCCAGTTTAATTTCATACAAAATCTCGTTTTTTCCGGTGATTTTGAAGATAATCACTCGATCCGTTCGATTCGAGCGCTGATAAGTGTTTCAATCATTCAAAAATCGTCAATTGTTGAAGAAATCACTTCGAACCATGTAAGAAATTCTTTAATTTCGTTTTTACGATATGGGTTTTTGATTTAGTCATTGCGTTTTACGATCTTGGCGGGGGTCCGGGGGCAGCGCCCCTGGTAGCGGAGTCCCAGGGCGGCAGCCCCTGGCGGGGTCCAAGGGGCAGAGCCCCTGGCTGGGGTTGAGCTCGGAAAAAAAAATTTTGGATTAAATTGCTGTAACAAAAATGCATCAGAAAAATTAATTTTCTGTAAATTGCCTTTGGAAACTGCATTGGTCCAGACAGTTCACAGCACAGACAATTCACAGCACAGACAAAACTATTGTCATAGTTCGATGCGTTTTAGAAAGAACACTTTCTTTGGTGTTTTCTGGCCATTGCGTTTTAGAAAAACACATTCTTGAAGTGTTTTTGGTGCATTGCGTTTTAGGTAAAACACCTTTTTAGGTGTTTTCAGTCCATTGCGTTTTACAGAGAACACTTTTTTATGTGTTTTCAGTCCATTGCGTTTTAGAAAACGTACATTTATGGCCATTGCGTTTTAGAAATAAGACATTTGTTTGTGTTTTTGGTGCATTGCGTTTTAGGTAAAACACGTTTTTATGTGTTTTTAGTCCATTGCGTTTTAGAAAGTACATTTTCTTTTGAGTTTTTAGGCTATTGCGTTTTAGAAATAAGACATTTCTTTGTGTTTTCTGGCCATTGCGTTTTACAAATAAGTCATTTCTTTGTGTTTTTCGTGCATTGCGTTTTAGAAAAATGTCATTTTTTAGGATTTTTTTTCATTGCGTTTTACGTAACTGGGGGTTTTTCTATTGCGTTTTACGCAACTGGGTTTAAATTTTTTTTTTAAATATAGCAATAGTATACTCGTTTTAAAGATAAAAAAAACGCTCGTTTTTTTGGTGCAATTTTTATAAAAAAAAATAATGTCGTATGAAAGAGTTATTAACGTTTAAAAAATGGGGGGGGATTGGAGGAGAGAGAAACTATTGGCTTGGATTGACTAGAATGCCCCTAAACAAACTCACGCGTCTCTTTTCTTCATTTCAATTTCCCTGATTTAATCTTAGCCCTTGATTAACTAAATGGATGGTCAATATCACTTCCTAGCCTTCCTAGTCAAATAAACTTCCTATTGTATCTCCACCCTTATTCTAATATGATTGCTTCTTTAAATTTTTTGTTTGAACAAGACTTTGTTTTCATTCTTGTTCTACTTGTTCCTTTCACGCAAAAGCAAAGCATCGAATAGCCCTTGAAATTCACGAAAAATTTAACTACCTAACACAATTAATGTTCTAACTTTTTTGAACGGCAACGAATCCTTCAAATGGACTACTGACGAAATTCATTACATCGGAATACTAACATACCAGATTTCTGCCTATTTTGATTTTTATCTTTTGAATTTTTGACCTTTTAACAATGCAATTGACTTTTTTTAATTAACTATAACTAATGTTATTTGATGATCCAGATTATGGTCAACATTCGCTTCGTTACCCCATGGCACGTTTCATTGTTAAATCCAACATATGACACTGTTTCTCCCTCTTTCCTTTTTTTTCTAGACAATATCTCTAATCTTCCTCTCTGCCTTTAGGCATATGACTTATTACAAAGAGTAAATTGTCATTTTAGTCCCCGAGTTTATGTCAAAATTATCATTTTAGTCCAAATAGTATTTTTTTCTCCTCTGGATCTCTGACTTTTCCTTTTTCTTGTCATTTTGATCACATTGTCTAACTTTGTCTAAAAACCATGTTATAATCAGGGGTATTTTTGGCATTAAATTATTATGAGGTTTATAAATTATGTTGTAAACTACCCCTAATTATCACTACACAACAGTTATGCCAAAACTACCCTTGTTTATAACCAGATTTTTAGACTGAGTTAATGTGATCAAAATGGTAAGAAAATGGAAAAGTCGGGGACCAGAGGAGAAAAAATTACTATTTAGACTAAAATAACAATTTGGACCAAAGCTCAGGGACTAAAATGGCAATTTAATCTATTACAATCCAATGACTCCATAAAACCTAAAATGACTTATCAATGATGTTCGTTAAGACTTAATATGTTCCATTAAGGCACACCATGGCCAATTAAGTCATGTATCACCTATTGGCGAACCCACCCTTTGGCCAAGGTGGGGTGGACGCACCTCTTGAAAAAAAAAATTGGTGTATATTTTAGGTAAAAAACCCGACAGCACCCTTTGAAAATATGGTTGAACACCTCATCTGCGCCCCCAGCATAATAATTCTTGCGTCCGCTACTGCTATCGCCCAATCAAACTCACTAATACCTAATATGATTTAATTACTACCCGAATAACTCACTATAACTTAATATGGCCCACTAAAATAGGTAGGGTTTGGCCTAGCCTCTATAAAAACAGGTTGACCGGTTAACCAATTAGCTTTGTTTTTTTTTCAAAACTTTTATATGTTTATTTTTGTTTATTTTTCTTATCCATTTTTAGAATATAAAGTTTCAATTTCCAATTAATTTTCAAGACTTGAAAAAAATCTTATTATTACTCATTGACTCTACCGACTCTAAATTATTTTCTTTTTTTTTAACTTTTTATATGGTTAATTATGATTATGTTAGTTTTGTCACACTGTGTTATCTACTTGTCACTCATACCTACTTATTAAACACATTACCGACCACCCGCTTACAACCTAATAATCCACTTACAACTCAACATGTTTGACTCAATTAAAAAAATGCGTTAAAAGGGTTAGGGTTGAAATTTTTGACACATATATAATAATATGGGTCGTGTTCGGGTTGTAAATTTCAACCTGTCAACCCACTAACCGTCCAACCCGACATGATAGACACTCTTATAAATCATTAAACATTATATGTCTCGCTAAAACCCATTAACCCAACATAATCAGTTAAGTTATACATCTTATAACTTATTAAGACATAAGAGTTATTACTACCAAAGTATATCTTATTAGGACATAATCTATCTGTACTTTCTATAAAAGGAGAAATCTCAATGACATAAGAAAAGCTGATGTGTCAAATAGAGAGGCTGTCCAACAAGGCTTTTCTTATGTCATTATGACATCATAAAGCTTAATATATAAAATCATTTAAAATCCTATTCAAACCTCTGCCCTTCACCTTATAATCAAACCTCTGTTCCCAAAGTAAACTTCTGTCCAAATTCAAAATTCTGGCTCCAGATTCAAAATTCAAAATTCAAACCATATATTCTAATCCTATAAATAAGATATGAATCTGGCTCCACATTCAAATCTATTTCGCTCATATCTGCGAGCGTATCTCTCTCTCTCAAATGCATATTTCTCATGATTCGGCCGACTAATCTCCGATTATACTTCTTTGTTCGAATGTTTGTTGATTCTGTTTACATATCATCGTTACAACATCGTCGTTTCAATGAAGCTTCCCTTCAAACATCAACCTTTCAACATCGATGTTGCAGTATCATTGTTGCAACATCGTGAAAAGTTGCATGTGCTACCTTCTTTGATAGGAGAGTTGCATTGTTCGATTTTCGTTAAATCAAAAGTCAGCTTTTCTTATGTCAATGAGATTTTCTTCTTTTATACAAAGTATAGATTCGTGCAATATCGTGAAAAGTTAGATGTGCTACAACAGTTGAGAGGAGACCTTTGCATTTTAGGTTTGTTTCTTATTTTCATTAACTGTTGATGATGTTGAGAGTTTTTATTGACACTGACATTTTAGAATATGTTAAGATGCATCTTGAGATTATTAAAATCAACTATATTACATAGAAAAATAGAAATTTAATGAAATATTTATAAAGTATTACACGCTAGAGTTAACACTTGCTAGGATTTCGTAGACTCTGGCCTTTCTCTATGTGATTTCATGCTTTTTTTTGTTTTTTCAGGTCAGTTAGCTTGTTGCAGATTTTCTAATCTTGTTTTAGAAGTTGTGTCAAAAACTCTTCTACATTCTTCTGGAAATCTGATGGATGAGAGTGGAGGACTTCATCAAGCAATGCTGTGCTGTTCCAGGTTTTGTTGTAATTAGTTTAATTGATTTTGTCGATTTTCCTGTTTAGTTCTTCGTCTGTTCTTTTTTCTTTGAGTGACCACATCGAGAATTGTGTTTTGACATTGCTGGTGTCTGACCAGTGGTAGAAGCTGAAGTTTGCTATGTAGTTTTTTGTTGGATTTTCTGATGTGGAACAATTTTTCACAGACAGTGATTTGTATGACAATTTATTGATGTTTTGAATCAAAAGTAATCGTCGGTCTTTTATAGAGTTTAAAAACGCGTCTACATGGTAAATGAAGAGGTTAATTGTAATTATGATAATCTGATTTTTTTTCTTTGAACTTCGAAAATTTGTCCCTTGGGTTTCTTGGTATTTAATTTTACAGTTTTCCTATAAAAGTTGGGGTTTGAAAAGGTTTTTGCATTAAAAGACTGCTGATTTGAAATATATATTAATATGTTTATATTAAATCTACACGTTTTGATTGATTAGATTATTAAATGTACAATCACTTTAAGTGTGTTTTCTTTCACTATTAGATATTTCAGTATATAATCCAGTTGCCATCACATCTAAGGTCGGGAAAAGTGTGGTATGAATTTCTCCCTTCACAATTTCCACTACATTTGCATTGGACGACTTGGGAGGTAAGACCAACTTTGAAAAATCTGAACTTCATACAGAGTTCATTGAAAGATGGTATGATGCACAATTAAAGTAAGTTACTATGTATAAACGAAACTTCCCTCCGCCAATGAAATTTTTGTTTCATACTCTTTTAACTTGTCTCTCAGCCAGACCACCGCATTTAATGAGATACCTTTAAACATTCAGTATTTGGGTTATGCTATTTTAACAAAATCTGATTACAATTTATCACAAGCACTGTTTTCTGATTTGTTGAATAATGTGAAAAATGTGAAAAAAATTGAAAAAAGGTGTTCGTAGTAATGCGTTTCTGTTGTATCCAATACTTCTAAGCTACTACCTACGAAAAGAAGTGTCACAAACAGATTTTGAACAAGGTGTAGCTTTTCAAATAAATAGTCTTACAAGTAAAACTTTTACTAGACGTGTGGATAAAGAGTCAGAAGTTTCAAGAACAGAAACAAAGGGGGATGAGCCTGTTTTAGATGCGTCCACATCTGTTGCTCAAACCTCTGTTGTTGAGCCAACTGCTGCTGGTGATCATAACACCACAACCGGTGTTGTGAAACACACACCAGGAAAACGTAAAAAGAAATCTGTCACATCCAAAAAGCCCACCAAAAGCAAACAAAACAAAAAGGTTCGTCTGGAAGATGAGATCCCAGAGGTTAATGCAGTGACAACACAAATGTCACTTGAAACCACTGCTGCTACTTCCTCATATTTGTTGGAAAGATCTCAACCCATCCAAACTCCCCACATATCCTCACAAAAGGATCATGTTGTAAGCACAGGGACACCACAACATGAAGTAGACCTTTCATATGAAAGTATGTTTAAAAGTCCCTCTCCCGGGGCAATCACGCTTTCTACACCACAACTCTCTTCTCAAGTTCCATCAACAATATTACCTCTGTTTGAAGCAATTGAATTTCAGAAAGAAAACATAACTTCTGATGCAAACATTACTGAGAGTAGAGCGCAACAAATGACTATGTATGAACCAATTCAATCTGCTATCCTACCAACAGTTGAGGAGGTTATCCCCATTGAGTATTACGAAACACTTCGTGGTAGTTCAAGTGGAGCAGCCACTACAACAGTTGAACCCATTGGTGATCAGTTGGACAGTGGTTACATCATTAAGACTCCTTTGAAGGCAACCACTGATGAGGTTACAACTGTAATCTCTGCTTCAGTGGGAAGTCCCCAGAACCAAGAAAAAGGGGCATCTGTTTCTAATGATATGGAGACTTCTCCTATTATCAAAACAAATACAACCACTACAGGTGGGAATTCAGATGATCCTATTAAAGTAGGTGATGAATTAAGTTATAAGGATTTGATGGTTAGAGTGTCTAGCTTTGAAACAAATGTTGCTGAAATGAAAGAATTGATGAAGCAGCTGATAGAGCTTTCTAAAAGTCAACCTACCACACAAGAAATTGCCAATGAGCTTTGGAATGTTATGCAACCCATCTTTCAAGCTCAGAGGAATTTGGCTGAAAGTAACCGCAATTTCAGTTTGGAATTTATCAGAAATTTGGTTGATGTCAGGTATAAAGACACACAAGCAGACATTATGAACATTAAGGAACATCTGTTGAAACTTTCTGGCACCACCCCTACATCAATCTTTGAGAAAGATGATGATGATGATGATGATGATGATGATGATGATGATGATGATGATGATGATAATGATAATGATGCCAAAAAGGGGGAGAAAGATTCACTGAGAAAGTTGTCACCAGATTCAAAAGCTAATCCTGCAGAAATTGTATGCCCTTCCCAACCTAATTCCAAACCTTCTCCAAAAAAAACACCACAAAAGAAGGACAAAATAGCTTCAACACCATCATCACCCATTCTGTCAATAGATGCTGATATAACAAAAGTATCAGCAAATGCTTACCAAACAGTTGCTGAGACACCAGTTGTTTTAGCAGAAGTTTGTCAAACATCTGCCATGATCATTTTCACTACACCTACCACAATCTAACCACCTCCAACGTCACAAAGATCTCCCATACATTCATCTTCACTACCAAAACATTCTCTTTCACCAGAAATCATCTCCAAACGTAAGAGAAAAACTCATATTGTGTTAGAAGATGATGAGGAGATTAAATCAACAATCCCTATATCATCTGCCTCTATTCAAAACAGTCCATGCTCGTCATTTCCACCCATAGAACCTACTTCATCTCTTACAATTGCTACACTACCATCAGTCATTCCCCTAGAAGCTTAATATCCGTTGGAATTAGTCATTGTTAAAGGTGAAATTGAATCATTCTTCACAATAGAGGATCCATCTAAAAGATCCTTCATTCCTTCCCATCTCTTTATGGCTATAAGAAGCCTCAAAACTTAGATGAGTATCTGAAATTAAAAGTATCACAGGCTGAGGTTATAGCAAGAGAGAAAAGCATAGGGATGGATGATAGGGAATACCAGAGGTTTTTATCATTTCAGCTTAGCAAAGTCGTAAAACTTGAAGACTATGCTAGGGACGTGAGTAAATCCATGTCTGAGAGGCCAGTAATTCCTGAACTTCAGATGAAACTGAGGGATGCTTATGTTGCACACATTATGAAGTACAAACCATATAACGCAACTAAAGATCAATTCAAAAACTGGTCAGCAGATGCTCTTAGAGAAGAGATCGATAGAATCACAAAAATGCACAATGATTGTCTGGTAAAGCCAACTCCACCTAATTGGAAGAAAGTCAAAACAGTTGAATCAGATGAGGCATTGAAGTTTAAAAGAATGAGAGCAGAGCTTGTGGCTGCTGGTTATGGTCTAGCTAGATCCATTGCCAGATGGTCTAAACTGAAGATAGTTGAGACCTACAAAAAGCTGGAAGAACTTAGAGCTGAAGATTCAAATGTTCTTCAAAACCCAGTCTATCCTACAACTGCTGCTCTGTCTCTAAAAACCGATACTCCAAAAAACCTTCTCTCATCATCTGATTTGTCTGAACCAACGGAAAATTTAGTTAGCAGACCACAATCACCAGACTCATCTTCAATAATTCTTTGTCCAAGAAAGCAACTGATCCAAAAATAGTAAAGTGGAAGTGATGCTCAAAAACCCAAGTATTGACTTTGATCAGATCAGATGGTAGTGTTGAAGAGACTAAAATGGATAGTGCATATAATCTGAATGCATACGATCTCCAAGATTTGTTGGACCTTCAACTTGAAAGGGATGATGAAGAAGACATGTTCTTCCTGGACTTTGACCTACAATTCAAAGGACAAATCAGGGAGATGTTGATGAGAAATAAAAATCAGTAATAAAGAAGGGTTTTCGTATCATCTGTTGTATAGGGAGATTGTTGGATCAACAGCTATGACATTGTCTCTAGTAACATATTTAACCAGATCACAACATGTAGCAAAAGACATGTTGTTGCGTAACAAATTCTTGACTGAGGTTTGATGTGTGTTGTTTAGGCAGGTGATCGTATGTTTTTAGTTAATGTTTGTTAAAACTTAAGTTGTATTCGAATTTTATTAAGTTTGTTAGACATCTTTTATATGTACTTATGTTCATTGTCAATGGGTGGATACTCTCTTTTTTTAATAAGAGAATGGAAATAATCATATGTAACTGATGAATTTTATTAAGTTTGTTAGACATCTTTTAGACATCTTTTATTAAGTTTGTTAGATATCTTTTTTATGTACTTATAGTTGTCTTTTAGCTATGATAGATAACACGTTTTGGTACAATATCTATACATGTATCTATATGTTCTATCAATATGTGTTATGCATGGTTTTCTAAGAAACGACCCGTGTGTGCACACGGGTCTTACCGCTAGTACTATATAATAAAAGAAACTATATGAGGGACACATGGCACTCTATGAGGCGGTCTTAATTATTTTTCTAAATATTTATTATGCAAAGTCAATTATTGATAATATTAAATTTAAAATTTAAAATTTTTAGAAGAGATTTTAATGATAAAAACAAAGATAACTGATAATAATATATTAATTATTATAATAAGATATTAATTATTAAAATCTCAAAAAATATATTAGCGATATTTATAAAGATAAAGATTTTATTTAATTTGTAGTTTTAATTGTTTTTATATTTTGATGATAAGGACAAGGTGAACTGATAATCATATATTAAAAATAAAAATATTTATTTTAATCAACTGTTTCGTTAAAAGGATTTATTCAATACATGTAAAAAATATATATTTTTTATACATGTGGTATATTTAGAATTCTACTTCTAATAAAGGATCTCATTATACCAATCATAATATCCAGCTTATCTCTTGTATATTTAATATTTTTTACTAAAATATTTTTTTTTGTTGATTATTCAACATCAGGTAATACGTAAGTTTCTCTAACCTAATAATAAATAAAAAAACAAAGTAAAATGTTATAAACCATGTAATACACAACTCTCTTACCTAATAAAAATAAAGTGAGATATTACAATAAGTAAATAGTACCTCAAAGTTAATTTTGTTAGAAAACACATCTTGATTACTAAATGTGTTAACAAATTACATTATTTGTGTAAGACGTGTTTATTCAAATCGTGCAATATATGAGTTTTTAAAAGATGTAACTATTTTATTACTTAGTATATAAAATTATATTTATTCAACCCGTGTAATACACGGGGTTCTAACCTAGTATCACGAGCATACAAAGATGTTATATCAATTTTTGTGGAAAATAACTGAATTTTGTACGTTATGAATAACCGGTATTCGTTTTGTGATGTTTGAAATTGAGTATCAATGTTTAAACTTTTGGGGTACTTTATATCTTGTATAATATTTTCATGTGGAAATCACAACTCAAAAGATGCTTAGGTAATTGAAAAAAAAAAATAGGTAGAATACACTTCGATTTTGTTATTCTAGCCTTGTGTTATTAAAACATGTATAAGATCTCAATTTTAAGAACGTTTGTATAATTTCCACTATTCTGTTGGGGTTACTTGATATGTTTTTATCTAATACGAGAAGACGCAGATTATTGGAATGTATATATCTAATGTAGGTTTTTAGTATTGAGTTAGGAGAAGGAGAACATGGGGTTTATTTCTAGGCTCAATGCTAAAAACCCCTATGTGATATACAATCACTACAAGAATACCCTGTAATAGGGGCGACAAATCCTATGTGTCGCTGCTAAAAGTCATCAATCCGGATGTGGGTTCCATTAGCGGCGCCTTTTTGACCATCAGCGACCAATATTTAGCGGGGACGCAATAGCGTTGCCATGTCGCCGCCATTGCTTAACAACTATTCTTGAACGTATTAGCGGCAACTATTGTCCCCGATAAAACCCTGATGTAAGATTAAATATATTATGTTTAATATTTAATCTATAGCCATTATAATCATTTACATAATATAGGTCAAAATATATAATAACCTATTAAATAATTAGTTGGTAATTGTTGATGGACCATATTACCCTTATTAACTAATTAGGTTTCCTCCTGGGTGCTTATATAAAGGAGTCTTATGCAGAGGTTGAGGGGTTACACAGTTAGACACAAAACCCATAAGCATAACATCATCATTATCGACCTCCTCTCCTATACCGATTCCCTTGTCGGTTTTCTTATTCCCCATCATCAGTTAGCACCCTAAGGAGGAACCAGATCACAGTGACAATTATGTCGAACTCGATGCCATCTTCTCTGACTGGATTCTCCACTGCATTGAATGCTGTAACAGGTATGTTTTCATGTTTTCCTTCATGTTTGAACAGAACCGAACCAACATGTGGTATCAGGGCATATGTTGATTAGTCGGTTCTGCTTTATATCCGAAAATCTGAAAACAGAATTGAAAAAAATCATCACAGATTCCGTTTTGCCATCCGAAATCCTTATTACGGATGATTTCGGATGATCACGGATCTGGGTTTCATTTTCTCGAATGCATCCCGGATCATTGCGGATGATCACGGATCTGAGGTTTCATCATTACGGATCATCTCTGATCATTACGGATGATTTCGGATCATTACCGATGCATTTCAGATGAATGTTTGAATTTTCTGATTTAGGGTTCATCATAAGTTCTTGATTAAATTCGAAAAATTCCTTTAGTTTTGGAATGAATTCGGACTATTGGGTGTTTTTTGTTCCTGTTTGATCCATTTTATCTACTTAAATTTTCGAAAATATGTTTTTCTATTAATGGATATAATTTTCGAAATAAACAGATAAATATAATTAATATTTAAACAGGAAACTCAATCCCATAATCCCTAAGATTTCGGATTTAAATCTTATCAGCTATTAACTGCCAAAATTAGGGTTTTTGCAGCTTGAAGAACACATTACGGATGATCATTACGGATGATCATTCCGGATGAACATTGTTCGCCCATTACGGATCAGCAACCGTCTGATCATTCCGGATGAACATTGTTCGCCCATTACGGATCAACAACTAACCATTTCGGATGAATCTCGGACTAAGTATTACCATCCGAAATCATCCGAAATGATTCGACTTACGCGTCTTGGACACATCCGAAATGATTCGAAATCATCCATTTCGGATAGTCCGAAATGATTCGAAATTAGTCATTTCGGATGAATCCAAGACATAATTCATCCGAAATCATGAGTGTTCATAAAATTTAGCAGTTAATGTGAACTAAAATTAGGCTCGGGGCTCCGCCCCGAACTCCGTGCTAACAGGTGGTTTGCTATTAAAGAATTGGTTTTTGTAATTACTTAATTAGTTAATCAGAATCAAATGGCTTAACTTGAATGAGTTTTGATGTATCATTTCTGACCAAAGCTGACTTGATACATCTACTTATCATTCAAGTATTACGAAAGCTATGTTAAGTGTGCATCATAAACATGAATGTCTTAATATCTGGCCAAAGCTGATTTAATTCTTTCATAGATGGCATACTTAACAAGTGCATAACTAAAGTGATTGTCTCAATTTCTGGCCAAAGCTGATTTGTTACAACCACTTTGCACACATGCTTAAATGATTACACTTCTGGCCAAAGCTGATTTGTCTTCGTTAAAGTAGAATTTTAACTAAGTCTATTATTTTGATGTTAGTAATAGACAATATCACAGTTTCATAATGTAAGATGGTCATTATTTATGTCTGCCTTTGTCACACCCCGATTTCCACGTGTCACCGGTGGGCCCGGTGGGGAGTATCGTGACGTCATGGTTGCAACATAATAGTCAAACAACACAATATTATTAAGCACAGCGGAAGCAATTGAAAATATAATACAACCGAATTTATTATTGTAATATCAACTGTCACAATATTCGGAAGTTTATCCACAGAAGGATCGAACATAAAATGGAAACAATAGTTCAACAGACTTCAGGCATCTTAAGCTTGCGAGACTCTTTATTGATGCTAAGGAGACAATCCAGCCAATTACGTTTAGTACCTGCATTTAGTCTTTTTGGGAAAATACGTCAGTTTACACTGGTAAATACAATCAACTGACTCATTTTGGAAAATGGTTTGAAAATTGGTTTGGATGCACATGGCATAAATATTTTATAATTTGATTAAAATGCACAGAGGCAATATTTAATCTTTTTAACTTGGGAGAATTATTTAATATTATAATCTTGTGAACGAATTACATGTTACTTATGCGTTCAGTAGCCCGGACCTAGTCCGGGTTAAAGATCAATAGACACACCACGTTATTGAGTTATACACTGCCGGGTGTACGCCTACACCCCGTGCTCAGGTCGTGGCCAATCTCGTAAGATGATGCCAAGGATATCCGGGACATGGTCATTAACCCCCCAAAGGCTGTAAAGTAAACAAGACTGTTTAAACGAGCCGATCAAATTGTTCAACTACCCACTAAGCGTGGAGATTTGATGCCCGATCAAGCAGTACGCTATGTACCGTAACCCAAGCCCGTATAGGGAAAATAAGTTAAAAGTATTTACCTGATGCAAAGTATAAATCACAATAAGCAAAATGCACGTAGCTTTTACTGGTTCTCCTAATCTGGAACGAAGGTTTAATATAACCTATTAGAATACTAACGGGTCTTTTATTAAGCTTAAGCTTAGACCGGCTAGTTTTTAAAGATACGGTTCGTACGCACGATTAAGCGAAGACCGGATAGAATGTGATTTAGACCCGACAAGTTTAGAGACTTGTTTAATATGGGTCCTTCATGCACATTCTGGATTTTGAGATTAAACCGATAAGGTTTGACCCGTTTCGGCAAATTTATGTAAACTTGTTACATAAACCGAACCGAACGCGAAATAAGCGTAACGGGTATCCGTAAGAGCCATATACAGGTTTCCTAGGTTAATATGCTTCAAATATGTTGTGACATCAGTAGGATGTCTTTCATTATGCCCCGAACTAATTTAAACACAAACTATGCCCCGTAGGGGTAGTTTGGTCATTTTAAAGTTTGTAAAAGCGTTTAGATGTTTAACTGAGTTACAGGTCTGATGTAAATAGCAAACATACTCAGTTTGATGAGTTATAACCGTAGGCTAAAGCATATATGTGAAATTTATCATTTTTAACCAAACTATGCCCCGTAGGGGTATTTTGGTAATTTCACATAAGCCGAAAAGCTCAAAAACGAAGTCTGAGATATTCAACCTTTTCTTACTGTTAAAATACCATAATTTGCCTCATATATCAGTAGGTATCAACCCGGGTATGTTCAATATGATTTTAAAACATACTATGCGTTAAAAACGCTAAATAAGGCGATTAAAGGCCATTTCCGGGTTTGATACTTAAATCTGATATTTTTATATTTCCAGAAGGCTTAAAATAAATTATTTATCATATGTGATCAGTAGCAAAAGGTTTGGAGCCGTTTCGATAAGTAAAACTCATTTTATGGCCCGTAAGGGCAAAACCGACAATTACCGGATTAAGCCTACGACTACTAGTTATGCTCAGCCTAAAATCAATTAAAAATCTTTAAAAATCCCAAAATAATATATTACATCAGTGGGTATTAAGTTTGATACCAAAAAGTAGGCTTAACTAGGCTATATGCTAATTACGCCGTTTTATTAACATAAAGCATTAATATTGCGATAATGAGCATAACTCTTAATCTATAAGTCAAACTGATGTCAAACTTGGCATACAAGTTTATATATCAGTATTTAAGGTTTCTACACTTTTACATTTTCATAAATCATGTTTTAAGGTAATAAGGGCATAATGGTCAACATATGAGCAATTAACGGAAACGTGCATATTAATTGGATAACTAATGAACCAAGGTGTATAATCACAGAGGGTTGTTCTAACATGTATCCTAATCCAATTTAAGCTCTGAGGAATTTCAAAAACATACCTAAACGGGTCAGAACTGAAAGTCAAAGTGAAAGTCAAACTATGTGACTTTCGGTTCCGAACCGGGTCTAAACAGGAAATACTCGGGTTGAACATGTTCGGACATGTTCTTACACTTATTACTAAGTTATAACAATGATCAAACAGGTTATATATGTTCTAGATAGCTAATTATGCATAAATAGCATTTTAGGCTTCCTGTTGACTTTTTAAGAATAGGTTTGACCCGACTTTTGACCTGGTTAGAGTGGTGATCAGGGGAAACCCTTTTGAGGTTTTATTACCCACATAAATACCAACTCATAACTACTTTTAATTCGAGATAAGACTGAGCCATTATTGACTAATCTCGAAGTCAAACCGTAATTACGACGGTTTGACTTTTAGCTAATTAAACAAGCTAAACTCAATTCAAGAAGGACTAGCAGACTTACAAGAGTCCTATGCACGATTTAGAATCAGTTGGACCTGCTTGAGAGCTCCAGATTTGATCCAAGAATGCAGGAAATGGTGTGTGGAACATTGTTGCACTACATGGCCTTATATAGTGGATTTAGGCACCACAATTAGTTGACAACCAAGTCTACTACTGCCCACAACCTTCCAACATGTGTCACTAGTGTCTAGGGGTCGTTTAGGGGCCTCTTGGAAGGGTTTAGATGCATTACAAGTCGTTTAGGAGGCTGAACAGGCAAGCAGCCCGTTTTTCTGCATCTGGGCTCCTGAGGCGGCCCGCCTTAGATGTTGTTATCAGCCACGCGGGCCGCGTGGCCCTTATAATCAGAATTTAAATTTTCTTTTGTTTTGCACGTTGTCCCTTGGCTTCACGAAAGGTCAAGTGAGCTTCATACTTGCAATTTGCCCCTTATTATTTACCCACAAGGGCTTTAGGACTTATACCCACTTTGCCAAGTCCCTGAACACTTCCGGTTAACCCGAAAAGTCTTAACTTTCAACGTTTGCACTTTAACCCCTCGCACACGAATTTGATCATAACTTTCTCATACGATAACGAAACTTTATGAAATTTATATCGCGTATTCTAGTGAGCAAAATTTACATTTACAAAGCTTCGGGTTCGTCAAAAGGTCACTCAGAGGTATATCTTTAACATGTTGACACATTTAACCCCTGTAGTTTGTAATCTCTCACTTTTAGCTTCGTATGATCCATGATTTATTCGTTTGATGTTATAAACATCATGTAGGGTTATTATGAAGTATATTTATTCACTGTTGACACTTAGAATCCGTATAATCACATACTTTCCATGTTTGTCAACTCTAGTCCTTTTATAACATTCTTTCACACGTTCAAACTTTATGACACGTGTCAACACATTATAGGACGTGAATTTTCGAGGTGTTACATCCTCACCCCCTTAAAATAAATCTCGACCCGAGATTTACTGAAATAAGTAAGGGTACTTTTCTTTCATCGTGGATTCAACCTCTCACGTGAATTCGGGACCTCTACTGGCATCCCATTTGACCTAAACAATAGGTACATACTTCCTTCGAAGCTTCTTTACCTGTCGATCTTCACTCGACAAAGGTTTTTCAACAATTTTGTTTTTTTAAGCTCTCGTCTATATGCACATCTGTATGTGGTATAACCAGTGATTCGTCAGCGAAACACTTTTTCAGATTGCAGAGGTGGAACACATTGTGAATTCCATTGAGCTCTTCCGGTAAGTTTAACTTATAGGCAACTGACCCGACACGTTTGATAACCTCGAATGGTCCTATGTATCTCGGCTTAGCTTGCCTTTCTTACCAACTCGCATCACTTCCTTCCAGGGTGACACTTTAAGTAGGACTTTGTCACCTACTTCGAAGTGAAAATCCTTACGCTTAGGATCAGCATATCTCTTCTGTCTATCCCAGGCAGCTTTGAGACGGTCACGAATCTGGACAATCTTGTCCGTCGTCTCGAACACTATCTCTGGTCCTGATAACTGGACATCTCCAACTTCCGCCCAACAAACGGGCGATTTACACTTTCTACCGTATAATGCCTCAAAAGGCGCAGCCTTGAGGCTGGTATGGTAGCTATTATTGTAGGAGAATTCGATTAACGGTAGGTTCTTATCCCAACTACCGCCTAAATCGATTGCACGTGCACGTAGCATGTCTTCCAACGTTTGAATAGTACGCTCACTCTGACCGTCTATCTGAGGATGGTAAGCTGCACTATAGTTCAAACGTGTGCCCAAAAATTGTTGGAAACTCTTCCAGAAATGTGACGTGTATCTAGTATCTCTATCAGAGACAATAGCCACAGGTATGCCATGTAAGGCTACAATCTTATCAACGTATAACTGGGCTAACACATCGGAGCTGTAAGTCTCCTTGATGGGTAAGAAATGAGCTGACTTAGCCAGTCCATCAACTATAACCCATATTGTATCATTTCCTTTTCTTGTCTTGGGTAACTTGGTAATAAAATCCATAGTTACCATTTCCCACTTCCACGTAGGAAGTTCAGGCTGTTGTAGCAAACCTGATGGTTTCTGATGCTCGGCTTTGACTTGCGCACTTGTCAAGCATTTAGCTACATAGGTGGCCACAAACTTCTTCAAGCCTATCCACCAATAGTTTGCCCTTAGATCCTGGGTAGCTGATGGCAATTCTTAATCGTTGCCTAATTAGGGTTGCAGCATGTATGCATAAGCAATATGAACCGTCTTTCTTATTTAATAACATAAAACCCTCAGAATATTGAGTCAGGCTTTATGTGCCTATGTTTTAAAACCTACTTAATCAAGGTTTCGATTATTCCATAATCAATATGGAGTTTTCACAATACTCCAGCCCACAGCGGGATACAATCTTAATTCTACCTGCCTTCCCGGAGGTAGGCAGGGAAAACTTATGAGAAGATAATCAAGATTGCAAGGAGGCTACAGAGATTTTCCATATCTCAGGCTCCAGTTCATCCACCATTACTCGTGTCAAATAAGTGACACCTTTATGTTATAAGTCCACGAATTCCTTAGTCGGGAACATTTACTTTAAAAAAAATTCCATTTTTGGATATCTTCTTTGAATACTACTAGTCGACTTTAGTACAATATGACCATTGGGATATCTCAGGGGTTCCATGTATTAAACCTCCATGCTGATCAGACATGGAAATAATCTATGGGACACACTAGCATACGCCAATCCTCATATGACACTTTAATCAAACATAGTTTGGCATTCGCAGGCGATATAAAACAATGAGAAAAATAATTAAAATAACATATGTTGTCGTACTCTATGCAAAGAAAGAGTGCTCATAGATTTTCGGAAGGTTTTTCTTGCCGATACGAGAAGAATCGGTTACTATGGTTTCCTTGGTAATTATACCTTGTGGATGATAATAAAAGTTTTTGCTAAGTTTATGGTTCATGAAGATTTATTATTGCCTGTATTAAAAACAGGACACTTAGCAGAAATTATCATTGATAAATGATAAGGAAGTTTATTGCACAAGTGCTTATATTTAATCAATAATGGAAGTTTCACAAACTAGGCACCTAGCTCAGTTGGCTAGGCGCGCGAAAGGGTGCGGCCGGCCTAGACCCAGGTTCGATTCCGGGGACGGCCAGTTCCACCATTTTTTTATGTTTAATATTAATTAATCGTACGGATACGTGTAATTATGAGAGTTGTCTCATAAGGAGTCTTGATAATTAATTGCTTCTTATTACCCACAATATGGGCTTGATTTTATCACTAAATTGAGTCCTTGTATTTAACGGAACTAGGACATCAAAAATGATTCCTAATGGATATAAAACATCCATCTATTAATGCTGAAGCAGTCTCAGAGGTATACCGGCTTCTTACCAAACTTTCGTTGCTTTTTATTAAGCCTGTACTTGCTCTCTTTCTCAGATTTCTGGGAGTTATTCTCCTTCTTTTGGTTCATCCTTCATATACGAAGTGTGAACAAAACCTCTTCTCATGAGTAATTGAACATGGTTTTTTTTTTAAATGAAATTCAGAGCGAGGAGCATTCGGCTCTTTAGATTATTTCATGATCTTTCCATGGTCCTTTCAACTGCTGCGTCATCCACATCTTGAAGATTAACTCCATTAATATTGAGGTTTACGTTTGTAGTTTTATTAACTTTCGTCGCCTTATTAGCATTGCGACTTTCGTCTACCTCATCCGAGTTTTCCATACTCAAAACTTGGTACCAATCACCAAGATTTAACCATTATTAGTCATCATCCTGATGACCTGACTTAGGTTAGCCACGGCATTCATAAACCGTATGGGCTATTCTGTTCCGAACATTCATAGTGAATGTTATTTGAACGTATTTCCATTATATTTAGCCTAGGTCACAACGGGACCATCAATGGCATGCAAAGTTTGGAGCGAGTCCAATACCTGCTTGACAGGGGACCATAATGTCACAACTGTCTTTGTCACTAGGACGATTATAAATAGCTCAAAGGCTTTTCTTATATATATATACATATATGGCATAGAAGCCTGTCTCGAGGGACGTAGAAAAATATGGCATAAAGCACAGTCATGAAGGACATAAGTAATCATATGGCGCGAAGGCCTTGTCGTGATGACATTTAGATATGGCACAAACGGCCTTGTTATAAGGACATTCATCAAATTTGGTACAAAGGCATGTCACCAGAAATGTTAACATTTAATATGTTAACTTGTCACGAATGACCAATTATAGCACATAGGCTTGTCCTGAATGACTTTAAAACATAACTCGATGGTCTATTTTTCAAGGACCTTAATTTATAAGCCGCAATCTTATTAGATTAGGGCTTCAAGGTTTGAACGTGGTTCTTCACCTTTGGACAGGGAGTCATAGACTACTACTGTCATCGTCTTGAAAGACGATTCTTTTGGCAGAAAAATAAGCCAATCAACATCACTAATGGATGTTTATATATAACCATCGTATCTAATGATATTAGTCATGATCACATCGATCATATTGACTATTAGGTTTGGGTATAATCACACCATTTTGAACAGGGGATCATAAGGATCACTACTATCTTTGTCTAACCGACACTAGAATAAAGTTTAGCCCGTAGGCACTTCATCACTAACGGATGTTTATAATATGATCATCTTATAGGATGATATAAGCCATGATTCCTAGATCACTAGGCTAGATTTGAGAATTGGAAGAACCCAATATAAGGATGACTGTTGTGATTTTCTCGAGTCACATTTGTCAAGAGTGCTAACACATTTATAAGTGTTAACAAGGATCTGAATCCCTTGAGTAGGTTTCACCATCTTGGTCGCGTAGGCTAGGTTTCACCTTTAAGATTTCCTTTTAAACTGCATACTGACAGGGAAGGAAGGATATTTATTTTTATTCAGGATTTTTATCATAAATCCTAATTCATAAGTTAATAATAGCACAAATGGCCTAGTCGCGTAGACGAGTTAAATTTATAAGCCATGATTTCGGAGAATCGAGGCATTAAGGTTTGAATCAAAGTTCATTACCTTTTTCTTGACAGGGAGTTGTAGGCTACCACCATCTTTAGTCTCAGAGGACATTAACCGTAGCCCGTAGGCACTTCCTTCTAAGGGATGTTTATTACAGAATTGCCCTTAGGGAAATTCATTAACCATGGTAAACAGAGACCATATTTGGTTAATTTATTAATCATATATTTATTTAGGATTTCTATTATAATTTATCCTAATTATAAAACATTAACAGTTTTATCAGTGGCACCCAATGGCCTGGTCACATGGACATTTATAAATTATAAGCTTATGATTTCAGAGAATCAAGGCATGATAATATCTTGGCGCAATAGGCCTAGTCACAAGGACATTTATAAATTTTTAAGCTATGATTTCAGAGAATCAAAGCATGAAAGTATATTGGCACTATAGGCCTAGTCATAAGGACAATTATAAATTATATGCTAGGATTTCAGAGAATCAGAGCATTTGAGGTTTGAACCTAGTTCATTACCTTTATCTGACAGGGAGTCATCGCTACCACTGTCTTTTGGCTCATATGGAAATGAGTAAGGCCCGTAGGCATTATGTTACCACGTATGGTTTAAAATATGATCATCTTAATTAATGATGTAAACCCAGGATTCAGAGATCATTAAACTGGGTTAGGAGTCTTTTGAAGAATCCTATTTCAACATGACGTGTGTGATTTTTAATGAATCACGTCTGCTAGGGGTGTTAACATGTTTTAAGATGTTAACAGAGATTTGAATCTTTTAAACAGGTCTTACCATCTTGGCCCGGTCTTAAAATTGACCCGTAGGCTAGGTTTCACACTTAAGATTCTTAATTAATAATTAACGCAGAACAATTTTAAATTGAGATGTTAATATGGATCTAAATCTAATTATGGAACTACTATCTTGGCCCGGTCTTAAAATGACACGTGGCTAGGTCTTGTCCTTTTTAGACTTTGCCATTTTATAATAATGGTAGATCTTATAAAAGAAATGTTATTTTACATTTATTTAATATTCCTTATTTAGAATGAAGGTTTAAACTTAATCATTCCACTATATAAAAATAAAAGTATAAAGTTGCCCTAAGCGGGACTTAAAAGGAATAACGTGTCCTTGGAGGGACTGAAAGATAATTATGTCCTTATAAGGACTAATAAGGAAACGATCTTCAGTAAAAGGAGTTTCTTCTTCATTTTATTTCTGAATGCTTTCTCCTTGGATGCTCGTTTCATTCTAGCCGCGGTATGAAGCTCAGCATCTCAGGGCTCCGGGTGTGGAGAACTCCTATTACAGCTTCTTCGCTTGGCGACGTATCCAACAAAAATTTGGAAGTAAAAATTTCTAGATTAGGATTGAGAATATTCCTAAGTTAAGTCTAGACTCAGAAGGTTTAGATATGTGCAATTGTGTAACTGAGATTAAACACTAAGGCTAGTGTTTAATTCACTCAGTGTTGGCTCTGATACCAACCTGTCACACCCCGATTTCCACATGTCACCGGTGGGGAGTATCGTGACGTCATGGTTGGCAACATAATAGTCAAACAACACAATATTATTAAGCACAGCGGAAGCAATTGAAAATATAATACAACCAAATTTATTATTGTAATATCAACTGTCACAATATTCGGAAGTTTATCCACAGAAGGATCGAACATAAAATGGAAACAATAGTTCAACAGACTTCAGGCATCTTAAGCTTGCGAGACTCTTTATTGATGCTAAGGAGACAATCCAGCCAATTACGTTTAGTACCTGCATTTAGTCTTTTTGGGAAAATGCGTCAGTTTACACTGGTAAATACAATCAACTGACTCATTTTGGAAAATGGTTTGAAAATTGGTTTGGATGCACATGGCATAAATATTTTATAATTTGATTAAAATGCACAGAGGCAATATTTAATCTTTTTAAGTTGGGAGAATTATTTAATATTATAATCTTGTGAACGAATTACATGTTACTTATGCGTTCAGTAGCCCGGACCTAGTCCGGGTTAAAGATCAATAAACACACCACGTTATTGAGTTATACACTGCCGGGTGTACGCCTACACCCCGTGCTCAGGTCGTGGCCAATCTCGTAAGATGATGCCAAGGATATCCGGGACATGGTCATTAACCCCCCAAAGGCTGTAAAGTAAACAAGACTGTTTAAACGAGCCGATCAAATTGTTCAACTACCCACTAAGCGTGGAGATTTGATGCCCGATCAAGCGGTACTCTATGTACCGTAACCCAAGCCCGTATAGGGAAAATAAGTTAAAAGTATTTACCTGATGCAAAGTATAAATCACAATAAGCAAAATGCACGTAGCTTTTACTGGTTCTCCTAATCTGGAACGAAGGTTTAATATAACCTATTAGAATACTAACGGGTCTTTTATTAAGCTTAAGCTTAGACCGGCTAGTTTCAAAGATACGGTTCGTACGCACGATTAAGCGAAGACCGGATAGAATGTGATTTAGACCCGATAAGTTCAGAGACTTGTTTAATATGGGTCCTTCATGCACATTCTGGATTTTGAGATTAAACCGATAAGGTTTGACCCGTTTCGGCAAATTTATGTAAACTTGTTACATAAACCGAACCGAATGCGAAATAAGCGTAACGGGTATCCGTAAGAGCCATATACAGGTTTCCTAGGTTAATATGCTTCAAATATGTTGTGACATCAGTAGGATGTCTTTCATTATGCCCCGAACTAATTTAAACACAAACTATGCCCCGTAGGGGTAGTTTGGTCATTTTAAAGTTTGTAAAAGCGTTTAGATGTTTAACTGAGTTACGGGTCTGATGTAAATAGCAAACATACTCAGTTTGATGAGTTATAACCGTAGGCTAAAGCATATATGTGAAATTTATCATTTTTAACCAAACTATGCCCCGTAGGGGTATTTTGGTAATTTCACATAAGCCGAAAAGCTCAAAAATGAAGTCTGAGTTATTCAACCTTTTCTTACTGTTAAAATATCATAATTTTCCTCATATATCAGTAGGTATCAACCCGGGTATGTTCAATATGATTTTAAAACATACTATGCGTTAAAAACGCTAAATAAGGCGATTAAAGGCCATTTCCGGGTTTGATACTTAAATCTGATATTTTTATATTTCCAGAAGGCTTAAAATAAATTATTTATCATATGTGATCAGTAGCAAAAGGTTTGGAGTCGTTTCGATAAGTAAAACTCATTTTATGGCCCGTAAGGGCAAAACCGACAATTACCGGATTAAGCCTACGACTACTAGTTATGCTCAGCCTAAAATCAATTAAAAATCTTTAAAAATCCCAAAATAATATATTACATTAGTGGGTATTAAGTTTGATACCAAAAAGTAGGCTTAACTAGGCTATATGCTAATTACGCCGTTTTATTAACATAAAGCATTAATATTGCGATAATGAGCATAACTCTTAATCTATAAGTCAAACTGATGTCAAACTTGGCATACAAGTTTATATATCAGTATTTAAGGTTTCTACACTTTTACATTTTCATAAATCACGTTTTAAGGTAATAAGGGCATAATGGTCAACATATGAGCAATTAACAGAAACGTGCATATTAATTGGATAACTAATGAACCAAGGTGTATAATCACTGAGGGTTGTTCTAACATGTATCCTAATCCAATTTAAGCTCTGAGGCATTTCAAAAACATACCTAAACGGGTCAGAACTGAAAGTTAAAGTGAAAGTCAAACTATGTGACTTTCGGTTCCGAACCGGGTCTAAACAGGAAATAGTCGGGTTGAACATGTTCGGACATGTTCTTACACTTATTACTAAGTTATAACAATGATCAAACAGGTTATATATGTTCTAGATAGCTAATTATGCATAAATAGCATTTTAGGCTTCCTGTTGACTTTTTAAGAATAGGTTTGACTCGACTTTTGACCTGGTTAGAGTGGTGATCAGGGGAAACCCTTTTGAGGTTTTATTACCCACATAAATACCAACTCATAACTACTTTTAATTCGAGATAAGACTGAGCCATTATTGACTAATCTCGAAGTCAAACCGTAATTACGACGGTTTGACTTTTAACTAATTAAACAAGCTAAACTCAATTCAAGAAGGACTAGCAGACTTACAAGAGTCCTATGCACGATTTAGGATCAGTTGGACCTGCTTGAGAGCTCCAGATTTGATCCAAGAATGCAGGAAATGGTGTGTGGAACATTGTTGCACTACATGGCCTTATATAGTGGATTTAGGCACCACAATTAGTTGACAACCAAGTCTACTACTGCCCACAACCTTCCAACATGTGTCACTAGTGTCTAGGGGTCGTTTAGGGGCCTCTTGGAAGGGTTTAGATGCATTACAAGTCGTTTAGGAGGCTGAACAGGCAAGCAGCCCGTTTTTCTGCATCTGGGCTCCTGAGGCGGCCCGCCTCAGATGTTGTTATCAGCCACGCGGGCCGCGTGGCCCTTATAATCAGAATTTAAATTTTCTTTTGTTTTGCACGTTGTCCCTTGGCTTCACGAAAGGTCAAGTGAGCTTCATACTTGCAATTTGCCCCTTATTATTTACCCACAAGGGCTTTAGGACTTATACCCACTTTGCCAAGTCCCTGAACACTTCCGGTTAACCCGAAAAGTCTTAACTTTCAACGTTTGCACTTTAACCCCTCGCACACGAATTTGATCATAACTTTCTCATACGATAACGAAACTTTATGAAATTTATATCGCGTATTCTAGTGAGCAAAATTTACATTTACAAAGCTTCGGGTTCGTCAAAAGGTCACTCAGAGGTATATCTTTAACATGTTGACACATTTAACCCCTGTAGTTTGTAATCTCTCACTTTTAGCTTCGTATGATCCATGATTTATTCGTTTGATGTTATAAACATCATGTAGGGTTATTATGAAGTATATTTATTCACTGTTGACACTTAGAATCCGTATAATCACATACTTTCCATGTTTGTCAACTCTAGTCCTTTTATAACATTCTTTCACACGTTCAAACTTTATGACACGTGTCAACACATTATAGGACGTGAATTTTCGAGGTGTTACAGCCTTAGTTTAACATGCCCTTAGATCACATTAGGACTTCTTCCTTAGTATCATAACTTGCTCATCTTTTTTTTCCACTATCAGCGCCCAATTGCGGGATTCCACCTTTGACTGGTGATAACTTTGCTGCATGGAAGGATGCTCTCATGCTTACACTTGGACTGCTGGACTTTGACTATGCCCTAAGAGAGGATAAGCCAGCGGACCTTTCTCCACAAAGTACTGCTGCTCAGCAGTTAACTCATGAAAAGTGGACTAGGTGTAACCGCATGTCTCTCATGTTCATGAAACAGTCCATAAGCAATGCAATCAGGGGAGCCATTCATGATTCTGAAGATGCTAAAACCTACTTGGCTTCTGTGGAGGCGCTGTTCAAAAGGACGTCTAAAGCACACGCTAGTACCCTTATCCTCAAGCTGGTGACAACTAAGTATGATGGGAGGAGCGGCATTCGCGAGCACATCATGATGATGAATGACATGGCCAATAAGCTGAAGGGGCTGGAAATGGAGATCAGTGATGGTTTCCTTGTTCATTTTATCATCACTTCGCTTCCTTCATCCTTTGAAGCATTCAAGATCAATTACAACACTCAGAAGGACAAATGGACGATGAGTGAGCTGGTCGCTATGTGCGTACAGGAGGAAGAGCGTATGAGGATGGATCGCACTACTGATGTTGCCAACTTCACTACCTCCAACTCTAAGAAGAGGAAGAACAATCATCAAAGGAAGGATGCTTCAAAAGTCCAAAGGCCTAATCCTAATCCTAATACAAGTGCAGCTTCCAGCTCTAAGAACTTCTTAGGCAATATCCGCTGCAAGTTCTGTAAAAAGACAGGACATATGCAGAAGGAATGCCCTGATTTTAAGGAGTGGCTGGCTAAGAAAGGTAACGATTATTTTATGATACTTGAGTCCTATAATTTAAGTGTTCCTGCTAATTCTTGGTGGTTTGATTCTGGTTCTATGGTTCATGTTACCAATTCAACTCAGGGATTCCTTTCAATTCGGAAGCTGGAAAGAAACCAAAGAACACTTAAGGTTGGGGATGATCGAGAATTAGAAGTGAAGGCCATTGGAACATTACAATTAGTTATGAAAACTGGTTTATGTATTAAACTTTATGATACCTTATATGTTCCTGAGGTAACTCGGAACCTTGTATCAGGACCAAAGTTAGACATGGACGGTTTTATTGTTTCCCATGGTCATCGCAAACTCTCTATCCTCTATGATTCTGTTCTTTATGGTACTGGTATTCTGGATGGTGGTCTCTATAGATTAGAACTAGAAGATAACTTTTCCAAATCTTTGTTGTCATATAACATTAATGAATCACTCACAAAGATGAAAGAGAAACGAGACTTAGAGACTTCATCCATGTTGTGGCATCAGTGTTTAGGCCACATTTCAAAAGAACGATTAAATCATCTTGTAAAGGATGAAGTCTTACCTCCTCTCGATTTCTCAGATTTTCGAACATGTGTCAAATGTCTTAAAGGTAAAATGACATTAGCGAATAAGAAAGGTGCCACTAGGAGCTCTAATTTATTAGAACTCATTCACACTGACGTTAGTGGTCCCTACCAAATCGCTGGCATAACAGGACATACTTCATTTATCACTTTTATTGATGATTATTCTCGTTACATGTACGTGTATCTTATTAAGGAGAAGTCTGAATCTCTTACGACTTTTAAAGATTATAAGGCTGAAGTTGAAAAGCAATTAGATCGTCAGATTAAACTTGTGAGATCAGATAGAGGCGGTGAATATTATGGAAGACATACTGATATGGGTCAAGCTCCTGGTCCATTTTATGAGTTTTGTAAGGGCCAGGGGATTGTGAACCAATACACCATGCCTGGTACACCTCAGCAGAATGGTGTCGCTGAAAGAAGAAACCGTACCCTTATGAACATGGTGCGCAGTATGTCAGCCAACACTAATTTACCATTATTCCTCTGGACTGAAGCGTTAAAAGCAGTTGTTCATATACTCAATAGAGTTCCTTCTAAGTCTGTCCCTAAAACTCCTTATGAACTTTGTACAGGAAGGAAACCGAGTCTTAAATATATGAAAGTATGGGGCTGCATTGCTGAAGCAAAACTTTACAATCCTTTCCTAAGGAAACTTGACCCTAAAACAGTTACCTGTTTCTTTATCGGGTATCCTGAGAACTCAAAGGGTTATCGTTTCTATTCTCCTTCCCATGTCACCCGTATTGTTGAAACCAAGTGTGCTGCGTTCCTGGAGGATTTCAAGGTCAGTGGGAGCAGTACCAACCCTTACGAAGAATTGCAAGAAGTACAAGACGCGGGGGGGAGAGACTCGTCGCTTACCATTACTCCGATTACTCCTCTTGTACCCAATGCAATTACTGTACCTGAAGCCACTGCACCAACTGCAAATTCACCTCTACAATCAGAACCCATTATACCTCATGACGAAGGCACATCAAACGCTCAAAACCAAGACAACGCTAAACCCGATAATCCACTCAGGAGGTCATCTAGGCAAAGAAGGCCTACGAATTTGGATAATTATGTTACCTACCTGACTGAAATGGATCCCGGAAAGCTCAATGATCCTATCTCTTACAATGAAGCCATTAGCAGTGATCAGTCTTCTGAATGGAATAAAGCAATGATTGAAGAGCTTGAATCCTTGAAGAAAAATGACGTTTGGGATTTGGTAGAATTACCCAACGGTGTGAAACCCGTAGGATGTAAATGGGTGTTCAAAACAAAACTGGATCCGAATGGGAACGTTGAACGCTACAAAGCGTGATTGGTTGCAAAGGGCTACACTCAGAAAGAGCGAATTGATTATCAAGAGACGTTTTCACCTGTCTCTCGTAAAGATTCATTAAGGATCGTCATGGCCCTAGTAGCTCATTTTGATTTGGAGTTACATCAGATGGACGTTAAAACCGCTTTCCTTAACGGAGACTTGGACGAAGATGTTTACATGAAACAACCTGAAGGCTTTAAACCTGAAGGTCATAAGCATCTAGTCTGTAAGCTGAAGAAATCCATTTATGGGTTAAAACAAGCATCACGTCAATGGTACCTCAAGTTTGATGAAGTCATGAAGAAACAAGGTTTTATGAAGAATCAAGTGGATCAATGCACCTACCTCAAGATGAGTGGGAGCAACTTTACTATACTTGTCCTTTACGTAGATGATATTCTATTGGCAAGTAATAGTTTAGACATGTTGCATGAGTCGAAGCGGTTACTTTCGCATAACTTCGACATGAAGGATCTTGGAGATGCTTCTTACGTCATTGGCATCGAAATTCACCGAGATAGACACAAAGGGATCTTAGGATTGTCCCAAAAGGATTACATAGATCGTGTCCTTACACGTTACAACACGCAACAGTGCAAACCCTCAGTCGCTCCAGTAGTTAAGGGAGATGTTTTCGGTTCATTCCAGTGTCCGACGACAGAGGTTGAGAAGGAGCAAATGAGCCAGATACCTTATGAGTCAGTAGTCGGGAGCCTGATGTATGCTCAAGTCTGTACTCGCCCAGATATCGCTTATATTGCTGGAATGCTAGGCCATTATCAGACTAATCCTGGCCTAGATCACTGGAAAGCAGCTAAGAAGGTACTTCGATATCTGCAAGGGACGAAAGACTATAAACTGACTTATAGAAGAAGTGATCATTTAGAAGTGGTGGGCTATTCTGATTCTGACTTTGCCAAATGCAAAGATGACAAGAAATCCACTTCGGGCTATATCTTTATGTTAGCAGGCGGCCCTATCTCATGGAAGAGTCATAAACAACAGTTGACCACAACTTCCACAATGATGGCAGAGTACATTGTTGTTTATAACGCAACCTGTCATGGAATGTTGCTTAGAAATCTGATCGCTGGACTCAAAATCGTTAATTCCATTTCTAGACCATTGAAGCTTTATTGTGATAATTCAGCTGCCGTTAGTTTCTCGAACAGTAACAGTTCGACTGGAGCTGGTTTATATCTCTATACAAAATATCTGTTCGTACGTGAACGAGTTGAGAAAAATAATCTTTGTATCGAGTATATTAGTACTAAAGATATGCTTGCGGATCCGATGACTAAAGGTCTCCCTCCTAAGGTTTACGAAGAACATGTTCGGAATATGGGATTTAGTAAAGACCTTATTTAAGCATATTGTACTAGCTTATGTTTTATGATTAATGAAATTTCCTCAGTTTGATTTTGTATGTCTCTTAGAATATGTTCAACCGGTATAATGGCATATAGACAAATAAAGTTACAAATCAAACAAAGGGCTTACGCGTATTTTGATCATAACGATTAGGTTTTAAATTAAGGCTATAGTATGACTAATGGGGGTCCTGAGTCGCATAATGATTCAACGGCTGTATTTCTCTGCTATAGTACTTGTTTAAGGCTAAAATGAGTGTTAACTCCTGATCAGGCTTATCTAATACTCATGGTAAATGATTACTCGGCTAAGTGGGAGAATGTAAGATTAAATATATTATGTTTAATATTTAATCTATATCCATTATAATCATTTACATAATATAGGTCAAAATATATAATAACCTATTAAATAATTAGTTGGTAATTGTTGATGGACCATATTACCCTTATTAACTAATTAGGTTTCCTCCTGGGTGCTTATATAAAGGAGTCTTATGCAGAGGTTGAGGGGTTACACAGTTAGACACAAAACCCATAAGCATAACATCATCATCATCATCGACCTCCTCTCCTATACCGATTCCCTTGTCGGTTTTCTTAGTCCCCATCATCAGTTAGCACCCTAAGGAGGAACCAGATCACAGTGACAATTATGTCGAACTCAATGTCATCTTCTCTGACTGGATTCTCCACTGCATTGAATGCTGTAACAAGTATGTTTTCATGTTTTCCTTCATGTTTGAACAGAACCGAACCAACACCTGATCCCAGTAGTGATTCCAATAGAAATGACTTCTAAAAATGAGAGGCATACTTCACACATAGTATAAAATACTAACTCTTGGATATAGTAATCCTCAATTCCTCATTGTATATTATAACACAAATTAAATGCTTGTGCATGTTATAATAGATCTTTAAAAATTGATCAGTGAACAAAAAAACAGCATGTTATAATAGATCTTTAAAAATTGATCAGTGAACAAAAAAACATAAAATATATATTGTTATTTCTAAAACAATAAAATTACCGTTACATCAAGCCACCATGCCGACTCATGTTCCTAAAAAGAACTTGTGCACCATAAACAAAACTTAATACTGTTAGACCATGTGTAGTGATAATGGGTTATAATGCCCTCACCATGGGGCATTATCCGACACGTGGCGGCCTAGTCAGCAATGAGGCATTATAGCAAAAGTGGCGTAGTGGGGCATTATGCCAATAACGCCCCTTCCAATCAATAAATAATAATTTTTTTTATAGAGAAAAGAAAAAAAAAAAAAAAGAAATGGCTTTACACTTGGAAGTTTCCTATTGGCATTGCATTTGACTTTTGCACTTTATTCAAATAAAACGCCGGATTCCTTTTCCATTTTAGCGTTTTTATTAAAACGCCGCCTTCCAATTTTTTGAATTATAACGCCCAATAACGCCCGGCGTAGTGGGGGGAGGGGCGTTTTGGGGCGTTTTTTTTCAATTTTTTTTAAAAATCACGCCCCACTACGGGTGGTCTTATGAATAGGAACCTTTATATTATTCTGTATTAAATTAAGTCTTCTAGGGTTGGCTTATTTAGAACGACCTTTTAACTTTTCATATATGGTTATTTAATTATATAGATGTAGGGTAATGCTAAAATTGTTTACTCATGGCCAAATTATTGATTTGCCTTTTTATTATTTATATTGTATAGTAAGAGTATCACAAGTTAGCTTTGTTACTAATCAGCTTATTTCTACATTGTTATGTTACACATGTGAACATATATAATTTAATACAATCACCTCTAATTATTTGATCTGATTATACACATGACATTAAACATCTTTTTTATAGGTTTATGTGAGTCTCTTTGCCATCACTTCCTAGGATCATTTTGGGACGACATTAGATTTCAACAAAGTACTCTAGCAACTAGCAAGAGCCAGGAAAGAAAATAAATAATAAAAGGTTGGAATAAGAGGAATTTGGGTTGCAAGTCTAATTTAGTTTTACATTCATATATCTAATACTGTTAGAACTTGGGCATTTTGGCTTGTAGATACAATTAAAGTCATACAAAAATCTTACTTGTAGCTATATTTTGGATAACGAAAGCCAAAAACCTATAAGATATATAGAAAAATATATATAATTAGCTTGCGCCTCGAGTACGAAAAGCCCACCTCTTTTTCGCTTCGCGCCTCGGTTTTAGACCTCGTCGCTTTTGTGCGCCTCTCGCTTTTTAAAATCAAGGTCACTTTAGATAATAGTTCTTGCGTTCGATGTGGTTTAACGGAAGAAACGGCTCAACACATTATATGGGATTGCTTCGTTGCTAAATCGGTATGGTGGTCCATTTTCGAGTTGCTAAAACTGCCATTCCCTTCTAGCGACCTTACCCTGAAACAAATTCACGGGTTCATCTCGGGGCACAACGGGTCATCGAATTGGAAGAAGATTGTTTATGCGATTTTTATGGTCACCATGTGGGAGATTTGGAAAGCAAGGAATGAAAAGATTTTCAATAGCATAAATGTCAGCTTCACAAGAACGGTGGCAACGATCAAGGAAAACTTGCTCCTTTGGATTACTACTAGATCTAAATTTTGTAACGTTAACTGTGTTAGATGACTTGATTTTAATATTCGTGACATTATTTTGTAATCCTTCGGGTTCCAGTGACTTGCTCGCCTGGTTTCTATATTTGGATATATAGAAGTTTTTGCCGTTAAAAAAAAGAGATAGAATTGTTTTAGGGGCTACCAAATTAGGCTCGAAAGAAGAGTAGACTAGGCTCTAGTCTCCACAAAGCCAGCGATGAAAACTCGAGAAGACAAAAAAATAACACATGTGCATCGCTCGTATATACTTAACTTAAAAAAAATGTAAACTGCAAAAATCATCCTTGAAGTTTGAGCACTTTTGTCGAATCAATCCAAAAAGTTTTCTTTAAACTGGACCATTCAGGTTTCACAAAAGTCGTTAGATTCATCCATTTCTCTGACATCATTAAATCATTTCTCTAACATCATTAATACTAACATTAAATAATAGGTATTTTTGATGGATTTGGCAAGTGCCCAAACCTAAAGGACAATTTTGATAGTTTTACTCTTTTTAGTGTTTTCTAATTTTTATTAACATTTTCTTATTACTTATTTTTAAAAAAAAACCGTTTTTAATATAAATGCTTTATTTATTTATATTTTTTAAATATTTTCTTATCACCAAACTGCGATTTTTGTTACGTACGACATTGTTACCCAGAGGCGGGGCGGACCAACCCACACTTGTGGGTAGGCGGCCGCACCCCTTGAAAAAATATTTTTTAGTGTGAATTTTTCGGTAAAATCTCGACCTTTGACCATCATGATAAAGTAGATATGAAGCAAAAGAAATAAAAAAGGTCACCTGAAAGAAAAAAAAGTTGAGGGATGAACCGGAGAAGGAGGTGTGGAGAAGAAAGTGACTTTAGTTTTTAGGGGTATTTATGTAAATAGAAGTTTCTGTAGTGTGGAATAGACAGAATACAGTAAAGTTGTCTGAAATTATCGGTGGAGCCATTAAGGGGCTGCCACATGGCATCAAGTGTTTTTCTTTCTATTTCTTATTTCACAAATAACCATTCTCCTTTTCATTATGTCACTTTCACAAATAACCTACTATTTCTACACCTTTAAAAAATATCAAAAAATATTTTTTAGCCTTCATGTATACGAGTCGTATAACATTATACTACCCGTATAAAATGTTATACGACTTATATAATATTATACGACTCAAACCTTATATAATGTTATACGACCCATATAGAATGATATACGACCTAATATTTTACCATTTATATGAGTCATATAACATTATACGACCCAATATTTTTCATGTTAGATTATTCTATACGGATTATAGAGGGTATGAAAATAAGATTTTGAGGTGTGACGTTATTAACACCCTAATTTAATTAGGCAGATAGTTTTCACATATCCATCCCTTCTATCTCTCACTATATATATAGAAAAAAATAAAGTGAAAAAGAGTGTAAGAATAAAATACAAGTGTGTATGAATAGTGGGAGCGTTAATTAATATAACCTACCATTTACATTTGTAAATATGATAACTAATATACGCTTTAAAACATTTAACATTTATTCGATGTGAATTTTCTTTAATAACTTTCTTTTGTTAACTTTTCTAAAACTAATAAAATTTTGTTGAAACGGAGTTGTATCAAAATAAAGTGTTTTTTATATGGCGAGTACCGTGAACAACATTTGTAAGGTGTCGATATTATCATAACGTTACTTATTTTTTCAATCGATTTAAAACACGTGTCGATATCTTATTATATAGAAATAGGACCGACCCGACCCGGTCTAACCGGAATCGAACCGAAAAAATATTATATAGCAATAGACAAATGATGCTTAAAAAATTTCCTCACCCCATGAAAAAAATTTATGGGTCCGCCACTGTTGTTACCAATGATTATAATTCATCTTTATGTACGACATTATTACCAAGGATTATAATTCATCTTTGCTAGTTGCGAATTAAATACAAAGCATTAAGAATAAAATTTAATAAAAAGAAAAACTTAAATTAAAGTTAACTTACCCCTAATATGACTTACGAGAGTGAAATGTTGAAATGAGAATATATATATATTTTTTTGGTAAATCAGCTTTCGCCCAGCAAACTATTATAAATAAAAAATTGTTACAAGTTTAAAGGGGCATACTCCCACCAACTAACAAACGACACACCAAAACAGGCTTTGGTGGACGACACCAAAACTAAAACGAAAACATGCAACGCCTACTAAATTGTTAAAACCAAATTTTATTTGCTAATATGTTTTTTCTACCTTTTATTTATTTTATTATATTAATTAAACATATTTTGTTTTTTTTTTTTATTTTAGCTTTTACCAAAACGATATTTTATAATTTTTTAGTATGCAGTTATGACGTGTCTATTTTTATTATCTACATTAAGTATTTTTTTATATGTCGACGCCGTTTATCCTTTACATTATTTTAATAATATAAGTAATGCCTTATAAATTTTGATGCGACACGCTTATTTTTATTTGTATTTTTTATATGTCGACGCCGTTTATCCTTTACATTATTTTAATAATATAAGTAATAATTTTTTTAGTATGCAGTTATGACGTGCCTATTTTTTTTATCTACATTTAGTATTTTCTTATATGTCGACGCCGTTTATCCTTTACATTATTTTAATAATATAAGTAATGCCTTATAAATTTTGATACGACACGCTTATTTTTATTTGTATTTTTTATATGTCGACACCGTTTATCCTTTGCATTATTTTAATAATATAAGTAATGCCTTATAAATTTTGATGCGGCATGCTTATTTTTATTTATATTTCAATATAAGTTTTGTTTGAATCGAACGGGTAAAATATAATTGATTTTTTTTTGTTTTTTATTGTGAGGAAATGAACCAATAACGTGTGCACAACTTCGGTAGCAGTGTAGAGTATAGTTTATATATTGTATGCTATAGCAAGTGTTGATACCATATCCCTACCATGACTAACAAATCTAACACCGTCTTAGCAACATCAATTCCCTGTCGATTTCGATCGAACAACATTGGTACTGTATCATTATTATTGGAACAACTATTTGTTTTTTATGGTTTTCAAGCATTGTAAAACACATGTGAACATCATTTTGGTCATATAATTACTTTTTTTTGTTGTATCTTTTAGTTACTATACAGAGTGCTGAAACCATACCGATCTTGTCATAAATCGAACCGATACTAACCGTAGACCCGCCGCAACGCGCGGGGAATATTACTAGTTTGTATTAGATTACAATGGATGCCATTTAACTTCAATAATTACATCCATAATCTTTTATTTGGAAAATTCGTTACCCATTTCGTCCTTTAACACTAACCATGTTAGAATTTTGAGTTAAGTCTAGTCACATGAGGGTATTGTGGTCAATTCACCATTTTATTTAAATTGTTTTCAATAAATAAAACAAAAAAAATAACATATATATACTCTCAAGCTTATTTATCAATCCATACAACATATTCACAGGGAATTCATCAATTTGGTCTTTCGCATCATCTTTACCGGCAATGATTTTTGCTGGAGGATTTCTTGATTTCTTGACATTGTGTTTTACCAGCAAACAGACTAATATCATTGAGTATTAAATTTGATTTTTTGTTTGATTTGCTAGAGGATTTCTTGACATTGTGTTTTACCAGCAAACAGACTAATACCATTAAGTATTAAACTTGATTTCTTGTTTGATTTTGCAGGAGGATTTCTTGGCATTGTGTTTTACCAGCAAACAGACTATTACCATTGAGTATTAACTTGATTTTTTGTTTGATATGCTGGAGGATTTCTTGACATTGAGTTTTACCAGCAAACAGACTAATACCATTGTGTTTTAATAGTTTTAATTTAAATCATACAATCCATACAATGATTTTTGCTGGAGGATTTCTTAATTTCTTGACATTGTGTTTTACCAGCAAACAGACTATTACCGTCGAGTATTAACTTGATTTTTTGTTTGACTTGCTGGAGGATTTCTTGACACTGTGTTTTACCAGCAAACAGACTAATACCATTGTGTTTTAATAGTTTATCATTGGATTAATTAGAGGATTTTTGTCGTTGTGTTTTATCAGTTACTAGTTTCATCACAATATGTTTTATTAGTTACTGGTTTCAGTTACTGTTTCATCTCAATGTATTTTATCAGTTACTGGTTGATATGATTTTGGCATTCTTGATGTTGTGTTTATCAGTCAGTCACTAGTTCGTAACATTGTGTTTTATCGCTAAAACACACTACTATGAACACATATAGATCTGATTTATCGTTATTTTTTGTATGATTTGGTGTTTTCAAATGTGAGAGATTAGAGAGAGAGAAAACAATTGCGACATTTTTGGAGGTGGTTTTATGATTGGTAGTTATTTCCTTATTTAAAACAACTTAAATGCCACATTTACCCCTAATTACTTAATTAGTTTATTTTAAAGACACGTATATTACAAAAATGCCATCAAAATGATCTCAACCATTGAACACACTCATCTGATGGCCAGACCGCTTCCTACAATTTCTAGGAAAAACACACTTTCCGTAGGATCCCTACTCTATCTATACTACTTTAATAAGCATATAGGAAGGGCAAGAATTGTCATTTGCCATTGTACAACCATTTCAAGCACATTATACAACCATTTAAGCATAAATGTGTTGAAAAATTCTTTAACACACCCTAACTGGATCTCTTTAACCCGTTTTACTCTTATGGATCCAATATAAAGTTTCTTTCACTCCTTTCTAAACCCTAAATTCATTTCATCCACAGCCGTTCCTCCTTCTTTCTCTCTCTGGTGATTTTCAATTTGGGGTTTCACGAGATCTGTGGTATGAGCAAGATCTCACTAGATCCAACAATGGTGTGGTCTGTAAAAGTGGTTGAGACAAGATCTACGCTTCAAGATCAGTCGATTCAACCCGAGGTTTCACCAGGAGATTATAGGGTTTCTTTATCAGTCGCTTCAAGATCTACGCTTCCTCAGTGATGAATCTCTCTAGATCCGACACCAGATCGACTGGTTTGACCGCTCGGTACATTTCTTTTTACCATATCTTTTTTTGTTATTTGAATCGGATCTGTGTAATATTTCAGATTACCTGGTGGTTGTGGGTGGAAGATGGTGGCGATGACACAGATCTACCGTTTGGTGGCCAGATCTACCGTTTGAAGTTGAAGGTACTGGTTGTGGTATGATTCTTTTCTTTCGTTCTCATTCATTGAAACTTGATTATGTGTGAGCTAATGAAGCTGTTTCCTGTTCTTGTAGTTGGTGGAGGAAACAGGCACAAATGATCAACATTTGCGAAATTTGATCAGCGTTTCAGAGGCAACTTCCTGAAAGGCCTGTTACGGTATATTTTTATTTCATGGAGTTAATGACAATTATATCATGTTTATGTTAGTTTTTGTGGAATGATTTCGTTTTTGTACAGCTTATATCACCAAATCCGGTTTCAGTGACACTCTTTTCGTTTTTAGGAGTGAAGAACAAGCAGATCTGGTATCCTGTATGTTCGTAGACCTCATATCACCGCTGTATGTATTTGGTATTTTTGTAGATCTAGGGTTTTTTGTTTTTGTATTTTTCAGATCCGTAAAATGATGATTTGGGAATTATAAATCAATGCAGAACTTGATTTTGTTTTCCTCAGGTTAACATTTTCTCTGTCTGCATGGTCACGGAGTTTTGTGTCAGATTTGTGTCTGTGATGTTACGATTTTGTTTAATAATGTGTGATAGTGAATGTACAGGTGTAGATCTAGAGTTTTGATGCTTTAGTATATTTTGAGATTAAAGCAAAATTAGAAGTTTGAATTGGTTGAATTTATTGAGATTAAGTGTGATTTATGTTTTCAGTAGGTTTTAGGTCAAAACGAGATTAGAAGTTTGAATTTACTAAGGGTTTGTTTTTTGATGCTTTGATTGTTTGAATTTACTAAGATCATGGATTAGGGTTTCAAGTTTTGAATTTGAGGGTTTGTTTTGTTTTGTATTTTTTATGATTAATTATTGTGCCTTTTGTTTCATATATTCATACGTGGTTGATAGATATAATACTGAATTTGAGGGTTTGTTTTGTTTTGTATTTTTTATGATTAATTATTGTGCCTTTTGTTTCATATATTCATACGTGGTTGATTGATTTTTTACTGTTGTCCTTTAGAGTTTTTACTACTTAAGCTATCAGTTTTGCTTTTACAGTTGCTTTTACATTTGCAATTACAGTTGTAAAGCAAACAGTGATCGGTGGGTGGTAAAGGAGTTGTGTACTCCAGATTTTGTGTTCTTAATCTGTCTGAACTAAAAGTGTTTGAGGTTGTGATGCATAAGTTGAGCTTGTGTTCTTAATCTGTCTGAACTGAAAGTGTTTGAGGTTGTGATGCATAAGTTGAGCTTGTGTTCTTAATCTGTCTGAACTGAGAGTGTTGAGGCTATGATGCATAAGTTGAGCTTGTGTTCTTAATCTATTTGAACTGAAAGTGTTAAGGCTATGATGCATAAGCTGAGCCTGTGAGGTTACATATGTGTTTCTTGTGCTTAAAACACTTGTACATCATGCTTTAAAGGTTGTTTAAGAACAGTGGCAAATTACACTTGTACATTATGCTCTAAAGCGAGGTTACATAACACAATAGACTGTGATGATGATTGTATTTTAAGGGTACATAGAAGATCCGAGTAGCATCTTGGCGGGGCAATATCCAGGTTTCATAGTTCTCACTATGCAACCGTGTGTTTGCAGCCATGGCTTTACCTGGTTCGTAGCTGTGTTCATCTCTCAATTACATGTCCGAGTCTTCCAGATGCTTTGATAAGCAAATGAGCAGGTGGTGTATCGAAATCAATCTTCCCCTTAGGTGATTGAACCCGCCGCAAGTCGAAACCGACAACGAATCAGGTAAAAACTCTAAATAGCTTTGCACTTGCATGAAATGATAACTTTTTTGAATAAACTTATTGTTTGACAGATTAGATCAGCAACTGAGTCTAGCACGTCTGTGGAGAGAAGCGCCCATCTTCCCTTTAGGCGAATGAACCCGCCAAAAGTCAAAACCGACAACGAGTCAGGTAATTTGAATAAGTTTTTCTTGTTTATCATGATAGAGATGGTGTTCGGAACCTACCCAAGCACGAGCATGCAAAGAGGCAGTCTATCGTAGCTGCTCTTGCCATGATGTTTTTATTTGGAATGGAAGGGACTAGGAAAATCATCTTTTAACCTAATTTCTGTAGATTAATTCAATACACGAATAATTTTTTTTAATTAATCTATTCTTGATGCATGCATATTGAGTTTTCAAGATATTTTCTTGGTAAAGAAAGAACAACTTTTCTATCGTCTCATATATGCTGATATGCTGCAGTTCTTTTGGATTATCTTTTATTTCTTGTGGTGTACTTTTCTTTTAAGTTTTTGGCCACGTGTAATTGCTATGATCGTTTATTGACTTGTTTTCTGTTATTTCTTACCGTGCGTTAATTGCAGGAGTTGAAACGGGCTGCGGCTAAAGCCCGAGCAAAAGTTCATGGGAAGCAGTTTTCGAAGTCGTTGGTTGTTGAGTTGTCGGTGTTGCAAGTTGAGAGAGAGAAGGAAAGAGAGTTGTTGAAGAAGGAGAATAGAAGTTTGAAAAGTCAACTCGGGGATATTGTTGAAGCAGTTCATGCAGCTGGTGAAGTTCTTGTTAGGTTGAGAGAAGCTGAGGAAGCAGCAGCAGCTGCACAGGTACTTTTTAAACTACCCTGGTTACTCATTTTTATTTTCAGATTTTTTAAACCCGGCCCGTTTTCCTACTCGACTTATTTGCCCCTGACTTGGTTTGGATTTCATAGAATCCATGCTTCATCAAAAAATCGATAAACTAACAGAAAAACCAGTGGCAACATATCACCAATAAGAAAACTAACTTAAGTACTATACAATATATCACGAAACGACTGATAAACTAACGGTAAACGAGTATCCTATTGTAAATCGTCACTCCCGCTGCATCGCGCGGGTAAATGGCTAGTGTGTGTGTGTATATATATATATATATAAGGGAGGGTTAAATATTGCGAGAACCGTGAGAACGAATGAGAAAATAAATCAAAATCATTTTTTAAACAAACCTCATTATAAATTATAAATTAGCAACAAGTTTGTGCAATACGAGTTGTACTTTATGCAGTATAAGGGGTACCAGCTTTTTGATAAGCAACTACTTTGGGCTTGAATAGGTTGTACCATGGGCTTGGGGGGGTTTTCAAAAAAAACTGATTCTGATTCATACATTTGTCCATTTTCAACACCATTCGACTGTATGTGGTTGTACTCTAAAGCTTAAGTTGTGTGTTGTGCAGTTTGGTGTTGTATGATAGGTTAGTTTGATTGTAACTTTTGTCCATTTTTATACACACTTAAATACAGGTCTCAGAAACATACCGGGATGAATCTAGAGGCAGGGTGGCCAGCCACCTTCTACGGTGGTGGAGTCACGACGGAGCTGTGACGGCACACCCTCATTCACGGCGTGTGGTGCCCCCCCCCCCCCCCCCGTACAGAACAGAACACGGTGAATCCGATGTTGATATTGGTTGTGCGAAGATAGAGAGAGAGATAGAGAGAGGTGGTGTTGTGTTTTCAGACGGTACAACTACCTCTTCGACAAAGGTGTTATGATGGTGATGCTGGTGGGTTGTGACGAGATTCCATTTAACTCCAACAAGAATTCTGGTAAGCCTCGATTCACTCGCATGTTTGTTTTTCAGTTATATTATGTTACGTCATTTTCATTGAAGCTATTTTTGGTTTTATAGAAGTCCGGTGAAGCTCCGACGAGTTCTTAAGTGACCGATCTGGGTCTTCATGTAAACAAATCTTACATATAGGTAGAGTAAGAACCCGAGTAAACCCAGATGACTCAGTAAACACGGTCCTGAAGATTTTTGTTCATGGTTGTATTATTGGAGTCATCATCCATAGAAAAAGTAATATGGTAAGCATTTTCAACTTCTGATGTGTTATTTGAATCAAAACCTAGAATGTGTTTGTCTTGGTGTTGTGTGGATTTTGATTATCATGTCTTGAGTGTAGTATGACTTTGCAACTTTTTGGGAAATATTCAATTAGATTTACTTTATCTTATAGATTCTTTTAGGTTTGCTTCGTAATTATCCATATTATAAAAAGTTGGTTATTAGATTACATATTTGCAAGAAGAATTATCATTGTTAATTAGTAATTTTTATTCACGGTTAGGCGGTGAAGTTTCCGGCAACAACAGTGGTGTGGTTTTTTCATCGAAATCAAGACCTACAAATAGCAAAGGTAATGTTCGGATGGTTTGCGGTCCGAAATGGTAAGTATTGAATTTTGGTAACTTACAAATATGGATTTATTATTATTTTGAGGGATAGTGGTAACTTAAGTTGTATGAAAATAGTGCTACTGTTATTTGTTTGGTTGTGGCCAAATCAAATTTGTCAAAACTTTATTTGGTCTGGTGGAATACATATTTTTGCTATCTTTTATGTATGTTTTGTATACATGATGGTATTAAAATAATGTAAGGATTATGATTATTTACATGTGGATCGACATGCCTTTTATAGACAAAAAGTAGAAGGAAGGAAGGTCAACACGGCGACGGCGATAGCAGCAGTAGCAGCGACAGCGATTAGATGTCAAATATCGTTCATAGGTACTTAATTCAAACTTTAGTAATTTCTTTCGGATGTGAGATAAAGATTGATAGTTAAACTATTTAGTTTTAGATTGTGGAGAATTGAAAGAGATAAGTGTCTGATATGATAGCTGATCTATTTATGTCTTCTAATTGGGGCTAATTGTAGCTGGTGGGCAACAGACTAACGATTAAAAGTGAGATGGTAATTTTACAATTCTAATAACCCATATTTTGCTCTCCTTTTTATGTTGCTTAAAGTATAATGTTTCTATTCTTTGTTTTGAATTACAAAGAGGTACAAGTACAAGTGATTTCAAAGGATTAATAGCTCATGGACCATGGGGTAGTTGACAAGGGAAAAAAGGGTTTATATGCCTCAAGCTCTTTTCTTGGTGACAAGGATTGCATGACTAGAAGCCAAGTAAACACGGTAAGTTATACTCTCTTACTGTTGTTTGATGTCATTTAACACATATTTTGGCGTCAACGACTTATGTTTCTAATTTTGCAGATTTCCCTAATGAATATTTGTTGTCAATAAGTGGGACAATTGGTAGTGTAACTGTGTAGATGGATGTGATATGACAAATCCCAAACCTTTATGGCCCATATGGAATTGATTGTGGCACTGCTTTCTCATATGATGTCAAACACGAGTTGAATGTAGGATTTCATGGGTGTTCAAGCAGATATTACCTCATGGGCGTTCAAGCGGATATTACCTCAATGCAATTGGGGTTTATGTGATACCCATATCACCTGCACGATGTCCAACTTCTACATATGAAGGAAAAATCAAGAATGAGGTTCATTCTTTAATCTCTAAAAGTCTTTACTGGTATTTATGTTACGAAATTTAAACACTTTTTTATGTCTTTCTGGTTAATCTCTTTGCAGTTATGTTGTGGTATGTCTAGAATGACATTGCCGAGGGATACAGGCCTGTTGGGAGCATGTGGAGGCAAACCATTGGATGATGGCGTTTCTTTACTATCAAACATGTACACATTCATTTAGGAGAGCTGAATGTGATTTACGGCCTAGAATTTTTAATATTCGAAATCGGATTAAGTTTTGTGTTGTCAAAGGCTTTACATGGTTATATGTTTGATGTTATTGAACCTTCATCTAGCGTTTTTATACGTTGCGCCTTAAATTGTAAGCCCCCGGCCGCAACGCGGCGGGGTTCCATCTAGTTATAATTAAAATACAACATTAAAAAATGAATTAACTTTTTAAATAATTAATCTTTCCCTTCAAAATCACTCTTAATAAGTTTTTTTACACATGTGTAATACAACAAATTTACGCTTGTGTAAATGGCAAAGTTACACATATGTAAATTTTCTTTATTTACGAATACATATAAATTTGAACGTGTAAATTTAATTTCTAATATTGTATTCGGATAATAATGATAAGTGTAAAAAGAAATTTTGAATTTTAATGTTTTTGACCAAGTTCTCTTGGTTTTTTCATTCGTTCTCACGATTCTCGCAATATTTAGCGTTCTCATTTAAACCCTCCCATATATATAGGATTAGGTTCAAGAGTGAACACTAGTGTAGCTTGCGAACTGAGTGAACTAATCTTGGCTATACACGTGTGTAGATCAATGGCCAGGATTTGATATTGAAATACACTAGTGTATTTTATGTTTTGATGATGAGATCCTGGCCATACACATGTGTAGATCAATGGCCATGATTTGTTCACACAGTTCACAAATACACTAGTGTTCACTCTAGAACCCCACCCTATATATATATATATATATATATAGGGGAATGCTAAAATGAGAACCACCTCGAGTTGTAAGAACCGTGAGAACTACACCGTAGGGGGCGCGGTGGACCAAAGTTTTTTTTTCATAAACGTAGATGCATGTATAAAAACAACATTTGTAAAAAAAAATTCAAAAAAAAATGTCGTGTGTGTAGTTTTGAGCGCCACAAGTTTGTGTTTACGGGACCCGTAAATCTGGCCGGAAAATTTACGGGTCCCGTAAACACAAACTTGTGGTGCTCAAAACTACACCCACGACATTTTGTTTTGAATTTTTTTTTACAAATGTTGTTTTTATACATGCATCTACGTTTCTGAAAAAAAAAATTTGGTCCACCTCGCCCCGGATCAAAAAGTTCTCGCGGTTCTTACAACTTGAGGTGGTTCTCATTTTAGCGGATACTTATATATATATATATATGGGAGGGTTATCTTGAGAACGCTAAATATTGCGAGAACGGTGAGAACGAATGAGAAAACCAATCAAAACCGATTTTTTTAATATAAACCTCATTCTAATTAAAATACAACATCAAAAAAGAATTCACAACATCAAATAATCAATTTCTCCTCTCAAAATCACCCTTACTATATTTTTTACACATGTGTAAATATAACAAATTTACACATGTGTAAATGACAAACTTACACTTGTGTAAATTCAAGTAAATTTAAACGTCTAAATTTAATTTCTAACATTGTATTCGAATAATAATGATAAGTGTAAAAAGAAAATTTGAATTTGAATTGTTTTTTACCAAGTTCTCGGAGTTTTTTCATTGGTTCTCATGGTTCTCGCGATATTTAGTGTTCTCAATAAAACCCCCCTATATATATATGTTTAGATTCCTGTAAAAAGGGTGCAGTTTGTAAAAAGAGTGAGAAATATTATGGAGACGACACGTGGCATTATTTAATTTTATGGATTAAGGGTAATAAGGCAATTAACTTCAAAAACCAATTTGATTAAAAATAGATTGTAAATGCTTTAGTAGTTATTTTAGGAGATAATTCTTTTTTAGTATCAATAAATGATCATGATGTTTTAACATATGGAATGTTTTTTTGTTATTTTACAGATATAGAACACCATACATATTCCAAAAACACCACGAGTTGAGTCGTAATACAATCATAGTGTTTTAACATATGGAATGATTGTATCGCTATTCAAGTCATGGTGTTTTAACATCATCTAGGGATAATTGTATTACTATTCCAAATATTTTTACACCATGAGTTGAATTGCAATACAATCATTCCGGATGTTAAAACACCATGACTTGAATTACAATACATTATTTCTAGATTTCAGATGTTAAAATACCCTAACTTGAATCACAATACAATGTTTCCAGATGTTTAATACATCATGCCTTTAATCACAATACAATTAAAACATCATTGTTTGAACATAGACAAAACACCATGGACTAAAACATCCGATTGAAAGGTATTTTTTTCTCTATATAAGTATAGTAATATAACATTCATATTAAAGATAAAACACTCCTGTTATTATGGTGTAATTTTTTTTAAGTTACGTATCAAAAGTTATTGACGTTTAAAAAAGACGGAGGGAAGTTGCATGTATATGGAGGTTGGTGGTAGTTTCTTTATTTAATCAAAAAGAAACTATTACCCCTAATCTAGCCGAATAGTAAAAAAACATAATTTACATTTTAAGCCCTTTTTGATCTCAACCATTCACTACAAGATTTAAGGGTTTAAAATACTTCTTATATTTCTCACAAAAAAAACTCCCTTTTTACAATGAACAATTATATATATATATATAATGTAAGTATCTATAGAAAACCCACTTTTATTTAGAAAACCCGGGAAACTTAAAGCTCCCGATGTTTTTTTTTTTTTGAAAAAAATTATACATGTTTTTAAGGGTTTTGGGCAAAAAAAATCAAAAAAGCGCCGAGTAGATATTTAAAAAAAATAAACAAGTTTTGGTGTAACACGTGTTACAAATATGTCAGATGAATGTAACATATGTTACACCAAAACTTGTTTATTTTTTTTTAAATATCTACTCGGCGCTTTTTTTGATTTTTTTTTTGCCCAAAACCCTTAAAAACATGTATATAACATGTATAAATTTTTTCAAAAAAAAAAAAACATCGGGAGCTTTGAGTTTCCCGGGTTTTCTAAATTAAAGTGGGTTTTCTATACATCCTTCCCCTATATATATAATGTAAGTGTATATATATATATATATAGGGGAAGGTTCAAATGAAAACCACTAGTTATCGCGAAAACTCGAAAACTAACTAAAAAAGCCAAAAACACATACCATTTTTTTTGCATTCCAATTTTCGCTAATTAAATTTTATAAAAAAAAATTTCAAAAAAAAAATTGTAGTGCACATGTGTAATATTACACATGTGTATGTGTACTACAAATTTTTTTTTTAAACTTTGTTTTATATATAAAAACTTGTGATTTTTAATTACAAAATTGCAAAAAAAAATTGTGTGTTTTTTAGATTTTTTTTAGTTAGTTTTCGAGTTTTTGCAATAAAAGTGGTTTTTATTTGAACCATCCCCTATATAGGGGACCGTTAAAATAAAATGAAAACCACCTCCAGTTGTAAGGACCAAGAGAATCACTTTCTAGCCACTAGATCAACAAGATAGATGGATGAGATTAAAATAACTATAATTAATATTAATTACATTTTGTCTTATTATGTATTTAATATTTTAATCCAAAAGAGTAGTTTAGTAAAATTACACTTTTTTGTCTTTTGGTCTTTATTATTTTTTTATTACTTTTTTGTATTATTATATTAGTTTTTATTTTTTAAACAAAATTTTTTTATTAAAAACATTTTTAAATTCAGATTTTTTTAACAAAGCAATTTTTTATGCCCCGGTTTTTGCACGCCGTTTTTATGCCCGACTTTTTCACACATCATTTTTAACGCGTCGTTTTTTACTCTCGGCTTTTTCAAGCGTCGTTTTTTAACGCGCCGTTTTTTACGTCCCGTTTTAACGCGCCGTTTTTTACATCCCGTTTTTTTTTTCACGGCGTTTTTATGCCTCGTATTCACGCCCCTTGTTTCGGCGCCGTTTTATCACACGGTTTTTTACGTTTTACAATTTACGTAGAAAAAGTTTTACGTTAAAATGTTTTTACATAAAAGTTTATGTTTTACGTTAAAAAGTTTACGTTTTACGAAAAAAATTACGTTTTACGTGAAAAAGTTTACGTTTTACGTTTGACGTGAAAAAGTTTACGTTTTACGTTAAACTGTTTACGTTTTACGTTAAAAAGTTTAGGTTGTACGTTAAAAAGTTTACGTTTTACGTTAAAAACTTTGCGTTTTACGTTTTACGTTAAAAAGTTTACGATTTTAACTTTTTTTTTTTCAAAATTTTTTTTACGAAAAAACGAACGCACCCAGAAATCGCAGGTCGGTAGGTGTCTCAAATAGATTGTTATCATCATCGACTGGGAAAAGAAAATGTAAAAAACCAACAACATCAAAACAATGTGTGGATTCTCGAAAAAAAGGGGTTTGGCTCAGATTTTCCGATAATCAAAAGGCTGCAAAGTGGGGTTGCAAGTTCAAAAAGCTACCCTCCACCATCCTTGTCGCGCCATCGTCATCAAAATCTACGTTTTTTTGTATCATCACTGCCAAGAACACCATCGTCAATATCAATTGTTGGAAAAAAAAAGTTTCGCACTATCAGTACCAAACGACACAAAAAAACTCACTCCCTGATCCGACAAACTTTTCGATCAGCACAACGGGGCACCACCGGCACCAGCGGGCACCATCGGCACCGCTTGCAAAATCGGTCACCTGTAAAAACAGTCGACATCGAAGCCGTCCAACAGAAGCACACAAAAAGCATCTCTAATAAAACATCCAACACCCATTTCTTATAGAATACCCAAATCAAAGGAAAACCCATCAAACAAAATCAAACAAACATGTTGTACAGACCCATCAGGATGGATACCCATCAGGATGGATACCCATCAGGATGGATGAGACCCAAAAATCAAAACTCATTCAAACACAAATTGTGTGATTGCAAAAACAACAGAAACAAATCGAACCTTTGGACCACCACACCGCCAATACACCACCACCTGCAACATAGACCACATATTCATTATAGACATCTCCATTTTGAACACAAACAGGGGAAATCAAAAGGTTTGAAAATTCTTACCACCTCTACCCACCACCACCGCCTAGGACACCACTCACACACACCAACTACCCATCACTTGAACCCACCGACGCCCCCAACCCACCTCTCTCATACACACAACTGCCATTCATCGGAAAGAAAAAAATGAAAAAAAATATGAGAAAAATAACATCGGCTACATGTAATGTTCTACAATAAATGATTTTTAAAAGAAGGAGCTCACATTCCCCACTTATAAATTTCATTCAGCCGCGCAAAATGATTTTTAGAAATGAGGTTTAGTTGCATCTGACTTCACTAAAAAAAATATGAATTTAAGATGTAAAATGTTATGACTTTTCTAGATATCTACAACCTACTTGTTCCAAATCACTTTCAATTTATGTGTTCTTCACCAGAATATGAATTGGATTTGGTTGATGAACATTGAAAAGGGGTTTGAAGAATTTTAATATTTTTAATCAGAAAAAAGAAATAGATGTACAAACTAGAAAAAATAAGAGATGAACCTACAATCTTTCTCTTCATTGAATATGGGTCTTCATTGAATCCGGGTCTTTATTGTATCCAAAGCATCAGCGGATCTGGATCTTCAAATGGAACACTCTTCATGAGGTGGTTAATCGATTTAGCACTTCATTGTAAAACATGCAACCAAGATCGATCTAGAGCTTCTTTGTCAAAGTTCTGATTTTTTTTTTTGTTTTGAACAAGAAGAAAGAGAGAGATGATAGAGGGAAGATGAGCTTGAGAGAGAATTGTGACAAAAGAGATGAGATATATATAAAAAGTCTGCTAACTTTAAATGAAGAAAGAGAGATAGATTTGACATTTGGGGTAAATGACCAAAACACCCTTTAGGTTGGCATAATTTGATTGGTTGAGAGTGGTTCTCATGGTACTTACAACTGGGGGTGGTTTTCATTTTAGCGGCTACACACACACACACACACACACATATATATATATAGGTTCAAAAGTGAACACTAGTGTAGTTTACGAACTGAGCGAACTAATCCTGGCCATACATGTATGTAGATCAATGACCAGGATTTGATGATGAAATCCTAGTCATTCACGTGTGTAAATCAATGGCCAAGATTTGTTCAATCAGTTCGCAAATACATTGGTGTTCACTCTGGAACCACACCCTATATAATATATATATATATATATATATACATATAGGGTAGGGTTCTAGAATGAACACTAGGTTGAGAGTGAACTCTGTGAACTAATCTGGGCCATTGGATTACACCATCTAGAGATTTTTATATAATAGCAAGATTGTAATTATAATTTTGTAACTTCCCTTTAAAATAATTGATAAAAGGGTATTTGTGTCTTTTGTAAATTTTATTTATTAAACAATAAAATCAAAATCCCTAAAATCTTGCTAGTTTCCGTACATACAAGATACACAGTTGTTAGTGTATACACATGTGTACAGTCTCGCTAGTATCAATTTATACAAGATACACAGACGTTAGTTTATTCACATGTGTACAATCTCGCTAACTATTAGTTTATACATGATACACATCTGTTAGTTTACACACATGTGTACAGTCTCGTTAACTATCAGTTTATACAAGATACACAACTGTTAGTTTATACACATATGTACAGTCTTTTATACATCTGTGTATTATATTTAGAAATGGTTACATATGTGTAAATTAGGAACATATAGTATATTATGGATGCACACGAGTAGATTCATATAAAAATATGAAATCAATGAAAACGAAACATATCACATGTATGCAAAAATAAATAACTTTATCATATATTCAAAAAAAAGGTTAATAACCAAAAATAATTACGATTTCAATCTCAGAGAAATTTTTCAATATTAATTGAAAATTATAAAAAGTTAAAAACAATATATTATGATATCTATATATATCGGATAATAAAAGAGAAAATATATTAAAGTTAAAATTAAACCAAAATCTATGGATAAAAAATTATGGAGAAATAACTAAAAATGAGAGAGAGGGAGAGAATTAAGAGAGGAGAAAATTAAGGGATTTGTAATTAAACATACTTGACTAATGTCAATCTTACCCTTTTAATCTAAACAATGATCAAGGGTCAAGATTAGTTTACTTAGTTCACTCTCAAGAAGTTGTTCACTTTTGAACCTAATCCTATACATATATATATAGGACAAAGATCCGTTAGGAACCACCCCTTATTGCGAGAACCGCGAGAACCAATGTGAACACAACCAAAAATGCCTAAAAATAGCTAAAAAACACACAATTTTTTTTTTAATATTTTTATGTTAAAATCGCTACTTTTAGTAGCCAAAAAAAATTTTTAAAATTTTTTTTGCTACTAAAAGTAGCGATTTTAACATAAAAAATATTTAAAAAAAAGTTTTTTTTTTATTTTTTTAAGATTTTTTAGGTTTTTTGGGGGTTTAGTTTTTATCATTTTAGCTTGGGGGTGGGGGGGGTTAGGTTTTTGGGGGTGGGGGTTTAGGTTTTTTTTGGGGGGGGGGGGGGTTAGGTTTTTTGGGGGTTTTAGTTTTTAGCATTTAGCTTGTGGGTGGGGGGGGGGGTTAGGTTTTTTTTTGGGGGGGGGGGGGGGTGGGGGGTTTAGGTTTGGGGGGGGGGGTGGGGGTGGGGGTTAGGTTTTTTTTAGGTTTTTTTAGCTATTTTAGGTTGTGTTCACATTGGTTCTCACGGTTCTCGCAATAAAGGTGGTTCTCGCATGAACCTTACCCTATATATATATATATATATATATATATATATATATTTGTGTGTGTGTATGCGCGCGCTTGGAGTTAGCTACAAAGTCCAAATTTCTTAAAAAGTGTAAAAAGGTCATTAAACTCCAAATTGTCAACCATAAAACACACCCAAAACCCACAAATAAACGAACTAATTACTAAAACATAATATCTGTGGGTTGTGTTTTATGTTTTGCATGATAAGGCTCTGATTATCGAATGACAAACATTATTGTATTTTATGTTGATTAGCATGTTGTGTTTTATATTCATAGTTCTACGATTATGTGTTTGAAGTTTTTATGGACTACTATGGTTTGAATATGGTGTTTTAGTAGTCGTCATTATGTTATTTGTGGGTTTTAGGTGTTTTTATGACTTTTTACACTTTTTAGGAAACTTGGACTTTGTAGCCGAACCTCACCCTATATATATATATATATATATAGAGGGTAATGCTCCATAGAAAACCTTAGATTTTTAAAAAACTTTGCAAACCCATCTAATGGCCTACATGTTGCCACGTGTCTCAGCCACCTTCATATCCTTTTTAGCTTTTGAGGGCACATTGGTAAATTTACATATTCATACCCCACTCCCAAGATATTTTGACCAACCTGATTTGACATTATCACCCATCACATCATTCTCACCCATCATCCTCCATTTTGTTTACTTTATTTCAAATTAACTAGTTTTTTTTTTCAAAATATGTTAATCTCCTTAAACCACTCATTTCACACTGGATCCGCCATTAATGCACTATGGAGCATCCATCAACAATGGTAGATCTAAAGGAAAATGGAGGATACTCTGATGTGCTCGACCATGAAAACCCAAAACATCTTCTTTGACAACGATGATGTGTTCTACAATGAAGATAATGTTCCAGGTTTGCTCTACAATCTTCATCATGTTTATCAAGAACACCAAGAACACATAGAGAGAAGCAAGTTTGAAGATCTTCATCGTGTTCATCGCATGGTTCTAGATCCGGTAAGTGTTTTAGAGAGAGAAAGTTGTTGTTTTAGAGAGAGAAACAACAATCTCTTGAGTATTTTATTTTAAAAAATCATTTCACACTTGATGTTTTTGTTAAAATAGTTGTTTTTAGGTTTTTGTGTAATGGCTGTTTTAGAGATGAAACATGATTTTTTTTGTTAAAATGGTTCTTAAAAGGGGTAAGTGTTTATGTAATTTGCAGGTTTTTATTTTTGTGTTAAAAAGTTGTGCTTGGTTTGGTTGCTTGTTTGGGCTTTTGATCTGAATAGTAACTGTTTTTTGTTGGTTTGGTTGCTTTGTTTGGGGCTTTTGATCTGAATAGTAACTGTTTTTGTGATGTTATTTGAGAAAAAAAGATTTTCTGGCTATGAATGTGTTAATATTTATGTTTGGTTAACGACTTAACGGTTATCTTATCTTTTTGTTATTAGGACGGTGATGGATACAAGGGAAATAAGATCCAATTCTCGGGACCGTTGGTTTCGTCAAACGTGGATCAGATGCTCAAGGATCATGACCATGTTTATGTTACAGCACAACACAACTAACACATGTTATAGCTTGAACTTCTCAGACATGCATGTGTTACATGTGACATGAAACCCATTTACAACGTAACACGTGTTACGTGTGACATGAAAACACATTTTTATAACTTCCCTGGCATACACACACCCACATGTTTACAAACCTTTTCAAGACCGACCCAAACAAGCAAGGGTAGCCCATGTACAACATAACACGTGTTACGTGTGACATGAAAACACATTTTTATAACTTCCCTGGCATACACACACCCACATGTTTACAAACCGTTTCAAGACCGACCCAAACAAGCAAGGGTAGCCGCCGAAAAGCTAAGGCAGCAAAGGTAGCCGCTGAAAAGCTAAGGCAGACTGTCAAAGGAAGCTCTACCATTTTCTTAGTGCTATGTATTTTCGTTTACTAGTAATATGTAATGTGAGACTCTTATTGTTTTGTCTAGTACATGATGTTAAAACGGTATGGACTTAACACATTCTGGAAGTCTTAACACACGTTATAAAAGAGGCTTAACACACGTTATATCAGGTATACTATGTTGTTATTAAGTTACTATTGGAGTTTATGCATCCATTTTGGAAGTCTTAACACACGTTATAATAGAGGCTTAACACACGTTACACATGTTACAGTATGTATATACAAATCATGGTGTTTTGGAAACCACTAGCTTATACATGACACCATGTTGGGTTAAACCAAGATTATAACAGAGGCTTAACACATGTTATCCCAGGTATACGGTGTTACAATATTAACTTGTATGTTCCATATTAACTTGTACACGTGTTACGATCAGTATATGCACATCATGGTATTTTGCAAACCACTTTCATATACATGAATACAAGTCGGGTTATAATGGATGCTTACATGTTATCATATGTATACAAGAGGGGTTACAACAAGATTACGATATTAACTAAGCTCACCATTAAACTCATCGCCCCCGTCGACTGTTTTCACCCTTGTCACATGTTAAGCAATTACATGTTCCGAACAGACAAATTGTAACACATGTTAGATCAGTATATACACATCATGGTGTTTTATAAACCACTAGCTTATACATGAATACATGTCAGGTTACAAAAAGATTATAACAGAGGCTTAACACATGTTATACATTTCAAAATGTGCAAAACAAATGACTCGTTTTATATTATATATTCCAAAATTACCGGTACATGTGTTACCAAAAATGGCTCGTTTCATATTACACGTTACATACTAACTTGTACATTTATTACTTGTACAAGTTTTACGCTCAGTATCCACATTATCGGATACTTTAAACATCAACAAAAATTAAATAGATATTACTTGTTTTTTTTAATTAACAAAAGGTTAACACACGTTATATATCATTCTAACAGGGGCTTAACACATGTTATACATGAACACATGTCAGGTTACATCATGGTGTTCTGTTACAGCATGAACCACCAACACATGTTATAAATGAACGAAGACTTCTTTTCCAAAGGATGTGACTTATTCAATGTCCTCGCATTAACGTCGCCTACATCCATCCAACTTGTCAATTAAATATTTTTATGGATCTGTTTCTGTAAATCAACACACGTTATATATCATTCTAACAGGTGCTTAACACATGTTATGGGTCTGTCTCTGTAAATCAAGCAACCCAACAAAAAAACTATTATTGTTAAGATCAAAAGCCCCAAACAAGCAACCAAACCAACAAAAAAACCCGTTCAAAATCTCATCCTAAAGTTTTGGATTTATTTAAAATACATGAACATTAACCATTACTAGAACACGCATTAACTTCGCCTACATCCATCCAGCTTGTCAATTGAATATCTTTATGGGTTTGTTTTTGTAAATTAACACACGTTATATAATGTTCTAACAGGGGGCTTAACAAATGTTATGGGTCTGAGTCTGTGAATCAAGCAACCAAACAAAAAAACACTTACTGTTCAGATCAAAAACCCAAACAAGCAACCCAAACCAACAAAAAACAACTACTGTTAAGATCAAAAGCCCCTAACAAGCAACCAAACCAAAAAAAAAAAACCGGTTCAAAATCTCATCCTAAAGTTTTTGATTTATTTAAAATACAAAATCATATTAACAACCATTACTAAAACACTTTCAGCACACAAAAACATATTAATAACCATTTCAACAAAAAATCAAGTGTGAAATGATATTTCAAGAACACTTACCGGATCTATAACCGTCCGATGAACACGAAGAAGATCTTCAAACCTTCTTCTCACACACATACTCGTGCGTGTGTCATCGTTCTCTCTCTAAAACAACATACTTCAAACTTCTTCTCTCTCACACACTTGTATATGTGTTCTTGGTGTTATAGATGAACATGATGAAGATTGTTGTTTCTCTCTCTAAAAAAATTAATCTCTCTAAAAACCTTCATCCTGTCGTCGTTCTCTCTCTAAAACAACAATCTTCAAACATTTTATCTTTCACACGATTTAGATCTGAACTTGAAGATCGAAACTTGTGTTTGGTGTTCATCATGATCTTGATTGAAGAGAGAGGAGAGAGGAGAGAGGAGAGAGAGATAACATGTGTGTGTAAGAGAAATAAAGTTGATGTGTGTGAGAGAAAAGTCAGATTTTCAATACCTTAAATGCCCTTCTCCTTTACTTTTTTATAATTTATGGTTTTATTTAAATGTAAAAGACACCAAAAAAAGCTCAACCATTGATCTACTTGGATGAAACAAAATCAATGGATGAGGTTGGGTTTCCAAGGTTTTCTAAAAAAGATGGGGTTTTCCATATACCCCAACCCTATATATATATATATATATATAGTGTATGTGTGTGTGTGTTTTTCCCTCTAACCTAATAATACAATCGGCCATATAAATATCGATGCTCAAAGTTGGGTACTGAACTAAGGAAAGCTGAGAAAAAGGAAATAGAAAAGGTGTAAGAAAAGTGAGAACTTGTCCCACATAGGAGGAGGAAAAGAAAATGTAGTGACTTATATATGGAATCATTTTCTTATTATTCCCTAGCATCTCACACCAATGGATTCACGAAGGTTGCGGAGCACCCTAACTCGCACTCGCTTAACCGTATGCGCACGTGCGATGGCGCTTTAAGGGTGCACTTCGCACACTCGCATTATCGCGATTTGCTTGAGAACCACCTTTGTACTTTTGACCGCGTGTATGAGGTCCAGTACAAAGGTGGTGAGAACCAAGTGGCGGGTTCCAACTAGTGCATGAGGGCGCGTGCACATGGCGTATAAAGAAGCCTCCTTATGGAGCACATGTGGACGCAACTTGTGGCACGTCTGTGTGGCGGATGGTGCGAATCAGTGGTTTTAACCACTGCGTGGGGCGTGGACTGGCAGACCAGTTCCGACTCGTGCGCACAAATTCTCAGTAGACTCCAGTGTAGAACAACATATCAGTTTTTCTCATCTTTAATAAAGAGCATTAGAGACGTTCAATGCAAATTTTTTTCGTCTTTAACTTGGTCAAAACAATTTCGAATAATAGTTTCACTAATATTAAGTGAGTGCTTGGCTGAAGACACACTTGCAATACACAGAATACACAAATCTCTCCAACTCTCTCTGCATCTTTTCTAAACTTCTTCTTCCTCAAGGTATACATTTAGGTTGTCGGTTTTAGAGTCTTCGCTGGTAGTAGCAACTGCTTAGGTTGTTTTACCTTAGGAAATAAACAAGTTCTTATGTGAAACTTGAAAATTGTTTTAAAGGACCCATGTTCAATACGATCCTCAGCCATTCAATTTTTCTGTTTTGTTTTTTGTCTCGTAATTTACTCATTTATGTAATTTTCTACTTTCCTTTACTTTTCTCTATTAAAATTATTAAGAAAACTATTTTATTTATTTATGCGTAAATGGTTCCTACCAATAGTTTATATATTAGTCTTTGGGATAGATATTAATAGTAAATCTACATAAAAGGATGATGTATTAAAATTATTAATAAAAGTGTTTTATTTATTTATGCGTGAACGATTCCTATCTATAGTTTGTATATCAGTCTTTCTGATAGATATTAATAGTAACTCTACATAGGGGGTGAGGATCAAATAGGAAATTTATTTTGGCTAGGAAGGATAGGAAGCAATAGGATTATGACATGTGGCAAAATTTAAAATAAAGAGTAAGGGTATTTTAATCAATCGTATCCTTTCTTCTTCCTTCTTCTCCCCAGTAACTTCAAAAACCCACCATTTTCAAAAACCCACCATCTTCAGCCATTTCTTCACTTTCTATCTCAATAACCACTACATTATAGTGCGATTTTCGTCACCAATCAATGATTTAAACACCCGATCAACGTGTTCTTCAGCTATTTTGAAGAAAACCCAGTTTAATTTCATACAATATCTCATTTTTCCCATGATTTTGAAGATAATCACTCGATCCGTTCGATTCGATCGCTGATAAGTGTTTCTATCATTCAAATTTCGTCAATCGTTCAAGAAATCGGCTTCAAGCCATGTAAGAATTTTTTTAATTTCATTTTTGCGATCTGGGTTTATGTTTTTAGGTCATTGCGTTTTACGATCTTGACGGGGGTCTGGGGGCAGCGCCCCTAGGAGCAGGGTCCAAGGGGCGGCAGCCCCTAGCGGGGTCCAAGGTCAGCTTGGAATTTTTTTTATTAAACTGCTTTAATAAAAACGCATCAGAAAAATTAATTTTCCAAAAATTACCTCATTTTCGTAGACAGTTTCTGGTTCTGTGAACAACAGTTTCTTTTGTGTTTTCTGCTCATTGCGTTTTAGAAATAAAACATTTTTGAAGTGTTTTTAGTCATTGCGTTTTAGGTAAACACATTTTTATGTATTTCAGTTCATTGCGTTTTAGAGAGAACAACTTCTTTTGTGTTTTTAGTCAATTGCGTTTTAGAAATAAGACATTTTTATGTGTTTTTTGGCCATTGCATTTTAGGAAAAAAACATTTTAAGTGTTTTCTGGCCATTGCGTTTTACAAATAAGACATTTCTTAGTGTTTTTGGTGTATTGCGTTTTAGGAAAAACACTTTTTTATGTGTTTTCAGTCCATTGCGTTTTAGAAAGTACACTTTCTTTTGTGTTTTTAGGCTATTGCGTTTTAGAAATAAGACATTTCTTTGTGTTTTCTGGCCATTGCGTTTTAGAAATAAGACATTTTAAGTGTTTTCTGGCCATTGCGTTTTAGAAATAAGACATTTCTTTGTGTTTTTGGTGCATTGCGTTTTAGGTAAAACACATTTTTATGTGTTTTCAGTCCATTACGTTTTAGAAAGTACACTTTTTTTTGTGTTTTTAGGCTATTGCGTTTTAGAAATAAGACATTTCTTTGTGTTTTCTGGCCATTACGTTTTAGAAATAAGACATTTCTTTGTGTGTTTTTGTGCATTGCGTTTTAGAAAAAGTCATTTTTTTATGTTTTTTTTTTCATTGCATTTTAAGCAACTGGGTTTTTTCCATTGCATTTTACGCAACTGGGTTTTCAATTTTTTTTTTGAAAATATAGCAATAGTATACTCGTTTTAAAGATAAAAAACACTCGTTTTTTTGGTGCAAGTTTTATAAAAAAAAATAATGTCGTATGAAAAAGATATTAACGTTTAAAAAATGGGGGGATTGGAGGAGAGAGAAACTATTGTCCTGTATTGACTACAATGCCCTTACACAAACCCACACGCCTCTTTTCTTCCCTTCATTTTCCCTCGTTTAATCTTAGCCATTGATTAAATCAATTGATGGTCAAGATTACTTCCTAGCCTTCCTAGCCAAATAAACTTGATATTATATCCTAACCCCCAATTAATATTAATAGTTAATCTATCTATATTTTCTATAAAAGGAGAAATCCCAGTGACATAAGAAAAGCTGATGTGTCAGCCAGAGAGCATGTCCAACAAGGTTTTTCTTATGTCATTATTACATCATAAAGTCTAATATATAAATCACTTTAATTTGATTTCAAACCACTGTCTTGTGTATTCAAATGGTCCGGCCCACATTCCAAAGGGCAAACCACTGCCTTGTGTATTCAAATGTTGAAGGTCTGGCCCACATTCCAAAGGGCAAACCACTGCCCTTCTATAAGAAAGTAGCAGATGCTTCCTTTAGCAAACGTATACCTAGCAGCAGATGTTTTGAAATTGCGGGTAATTTGAAATTCAAAATGCATGGGGATATGTAATTTTCAATTAATGCATGTCACTCACTCATTTCTGTCAATTATCTTCTTATATAAACGTGTTCTCTACTTTTGTATTTTCAAATCACATTTCTAATGTATCTCTCCCTCAAATCCCTTCTTCTCAATACTCGGCATTTGTTCATAAAGGATAACAGAAAACTGAAGCTCTCTCTGTCCCACTTTAAGAAAAAATTTTGGGGATATGTGGTTTGCCTTGATCATGGTAATGTGATATATATGATTATGTTTGTTTTTGTTTTTGATTTTTACTAAATTTTTGGTATCTGAGTTATGACTAAATGATGATTGTGAATGATCTGCTGCAGATGATGATGATGATTGTTCTACGGTTGTTTCCAGTGTCATTGTTTCAACATCGTTTAAAGTATGTGTTTTTTGCTACTCCAGTTTTGAAATTTTAAATTTTTAATTTTGAAGTGATATACTCTAATTCTCGCTTTATATTTCAGTCTAATCATAGTTGTTTGAAATTCATATAATCTGTTGCGGGTTATTATAGGTTTGTATTAAAAGAAGCATAAAGTTAAATTAAACACAAAGAAAGATTATTAATAATGTACATTTAAAATAATTTTTGCTTATGACTAAATGATGATTATATATGATTTTGGGCAGATGATGATGATGATGTAGAACCCGCAGTAGTTCCTACTAAACGCAAGAAAGGATCTGCTACTGCTGTAAGATAAGATTTTATCTTACTAGAGTAATGGTCTTTCCTGCCTTTTTTTGTATTAAAAGAAGCATAAAGTTTGGTTTAAAGCAGCTCTTTATGAACAAAGTTAAGGATTGAGTATGTGAGGACATGGCTACTCTTCAACAGCTGAAGAAGTGTTTTCATGTACTGCATCTTGGTCTGTTCACGTTTATCAGGTTTCTAGAAACCTGATTTGGATGCATTGAGTACTTCCGTGGAGTTCATGGCGATTGTCGAAGATATACATTAATGGAGTTTAAAGCTAAAAGCACCAAATTTGAACTGTTAGGTTCGTAAATTTCTTGGTGGTGTTGGTAGATTTTAAAGTTTCGTTGTAATTTTAAGTTGAATAAGTATTATTATGTAATTTTTAATATCATCTGATTATTGCAGATTGGTACTTTTGATGTAGAAGTGAAATTATGTCTGAGTTTAATTAGATTATGTTGATGTTGTATCAATTTCTGTTAGTGTATAGATCTGTCAAAGTTAAAGTTTGCCAAAAGAGAATATCTGCTCTAAATCATCATCTGCTGATCTAACGGCTGTTTGACTTGCTACTGGTGCCAACATCTGTTGTTGCTTAATAGAGCTTTTCAAAGAATTTCCTCCTCTCAATTGTTAAACATCTGTTGTTGCCAACATCTGTTTGACTTGCTACTGTTGCGAATAGGAAAGGCTTTAACAGATGTTCGCAATATCTTTGTAATCCAAATGAATAGATTTTTTATCTGAGTTATGACTAAATGATGATTGCTGATGTGTCAATTTTTTATCTGAGTTAAAATACATTTAATTTCAAACTACTGCTCTATATTTAAAGGTCAAGGGTCTGGCCCACATTCAAGAGTGCAAACTACTGCCCATAGCCAAGAAAGTATAACTTAGCAGATGTTTCCTTTGGCAAACATATACCATAGCAGTGGTTTTGAAATTGCCGGTAATTTCAAAATGCCTGGGGATATGTACTTTGCAATTAATGCACGTCACTCAATCACTTCTGTCTTATGGTAAAGGTGTCTTATAGGTGAATGAATAGATTAATTGTAATTATAATAACGTGTTTAATTTTATATTTTCCCATGTAAATGTATTAAAAGCCTAACGACTGTCGCATCATATTCTTTCGTCTGACGATGTATTTAGTCATAACCGCCTTCATTGGGTATATAAAATACATTGGGCAGAGGTTTTGATCATTACCGTTTTCATCCATCTACTCAATCATCTTCAAAAGTTTTTTGTTTATCAATATCATTACAATTTCTTTTACTTTCAAAGACGCATTGCTTCACTGCAAAATGGAAAAATTTGGGTTTCAAGTGATTGTTGACGAGATTTTCACAAGACTCTCTGCAGAAGATATTGGCTGTTTCAAATGTCTTTCCAAGAATTTTTTTAAGGAATTGTCAAGTCATGGATTTCAGATGATGCATGCTCTCCGAAGTGGAGATTCAGTACAAAAGAAACTACTCTCCTTTAAAGACACGTAAATTGTCGTTGACGACGTAGTTGCTGGTAATTTGGATGTTGTTAGAAGCAAAACCTTAAGTTTTCCTAACAATGTCCACCCTAGCTTCTTACGTATTCTATCGTCATTTAATGGTTTGTTGTTAGTTTGCAATGAAGGGATTTGCTGTGAGCTGATTCTTTGGAATCCAACTACCAGGCGCTATAAGGTTTTGTGTGATGACTACTTCAATTACAATCATCATCAAAACTCTGATACTGGTGGAATTTATTTTGATCAGTTCAATGATCTGAAAGTGCTGAACATCAGATATTACCGTAATGTAACTGCTACTCGTGTTTACTCACGACGTCGTGAGTCATGGAGAACAATAAATTTCGGTAGCGTAAACAATTATGGTTCAAGTGGTTATTCATGGTCTACAGGAGTTTATGCTGATAAAACCATATATTTTATGGTTTCAAATTATTGGTATCCACTAGGTGAGAGGAACATCGTTGCTTTTGATGTTCTGAGTGAGACTTTTAGAATGCTTCATTTTCCAGAGAGTATTGTAGTCAATCCTTGCTAAGGGCATTTTTTGACCATCGCAAAGAGGCTGCATTTGATTGTTATTGGAAAGTCTACTGAGCTAACTGTTGATTTGCTCAGATATGAAGAAGAAGGCTGGATGAAGGTGTTTGTTTTCAATAATCCTCGTGTAGTTGATTATGTAGATAGGCGCCGAAGGACTAATATAATTGAAGACAACAAGTGGCTGATAACAAGCATCTGGGGGGATATGATTGAAGTTGATCTGAGCAACGAACTTCTGAAATACCTCCAACATGTTGACAACTACAATGGTCCGAAAGGAGCTTTACTTATCGAGACTACTGTTTCACCAATTGATTAGGAATTAGGATCTTGTATTTTATTGAATGCTATTTGTTGTTTTGACAATTGTATTTTTTATATAATTAGTTGTGTTAAAATTATTAATCATTTTTGTTATTTAAATTAAGTAAATGAATATTGATGTTTGAGAGTGTAAAAGCTTGTAATATTGGCATTGGTCTGTTTAAATGATCAAAGCTCTGTTATTGGGAACAGATGTTTCAAAATAAAATAGTGGTTGATACATCTGTTGACTTGGGTCAACAGATGGATGAACTTTGTATGCGGTTTCACCCATTGATTTGGAATTAGTATGCTGTATTCTATTGATTGCTGTTTGCTGTTTTGAACTTTTTTTATTATATAGTTACCTCTGTTTGACACTTGTAGTTTTTATATAATTAGTTGTGTTAAAATTATTAACCATGTTTGTTATTTAAATTAAGTAAATAAATATTTAGGTTTGAGAGTGTAAAAGCTTGTAATATTGGCAAAGGTATGTTTAAATGATTAAAGCTTTGTTATTAGGAACATATGTTTGAAAATAAAACAGTTGTTTGGAACTACTGTTAAGGAAACTGTGGTTGAAACTGCTGTTTGGTTAAAATGGTGGTTTAAAACCACTGTTGGGTTAAAATAATGTTTTGTGGAGGTTGAAGGGGATTGAAACGACTGTTGGGTTAAAATATAGTTTTTTTGGAGAAGGAACATGCTTGAACTACTGTTTATATAATGACTGTTGTTAAAGCTCAGTGTTTTAATCCACTGATAGTTATAGTCAGCTACTGTTTTCATTTTCATCACTGTAAACTACTGATATTGATTCATCAGTGGTTTCCTAACAAATGTCATCCATTATTTATCAGAGGTTGTCACATAGACAGTACTTAGCCATCAGATCTTTTGTAACCGCTGCCACGTCAGCATTCACTTTTTCCACCTATAAAACCCTGATCAAAACCCCAAACAGGGTTTTGACTGTCGAGTCGAATTCAAAATTCCTTTCAAAAGCAGTTTTCACCAAATTCTCTCAAATCACTCATCTTCTTCCTTCGTTCTTAACTACCTTTGATTTATCATTGATCTTCCATTCAAAACCCGTCATAACTACGTGTGTACACTTGCAAAAACAAGTAAAAACACAGGTTTTCATTCCGTGATTGATGCACTTTCATCTTCAATGTACAAAACTTTGTTGACCTGCAATGACACCATCTACCTGGATACCCAACGAGAGTTCTGGAAAAATGCAAAGCTTGAAACTAAGGACAAAAAGAACTTAGCTATTACTTCATCAATAAGGGGAATTCCAGTGGTCATCACACCTCAAACCATTTCAGAGGTTTTTGAAATCAATGATCTTACAGGTAAAAGCTCTTTCCCAAAAACAGAGTACCAAACGGATTTCGTTGAGAGAGGTTATGAAGAAAAAACAAAAAAGGATACTTTAGAAAAGGGCATTTTTTCACCTGCTCCGAGGTTTTTATTCCATACCCTCCTGATGTGTGTGTCAAATAAAACAGCAGCTTTTAATGAAATACCATTGAAAATTCAATACCTGGGCTATGCTATCATGGCTGAAGAAAATTTTAACTACTCTCAGGAAATTTTCAATGATATGGTTAAGAATGTTAATAAAAAATCATTTTTATTGTTTCCAAGGTTTTTAAGTTTTTATCTTCAAAAGAAATTTTCAAAGGATAATGCACATGTGCTTATCCAAGGAAATCCTATTCAAATAAACAGTCTAACTTCTGAAACATTCACAAGGCTGTCAAAACCTTCAAAAACCCAAAGAGAGGTACCTGAGCAGAATTTAGCAGCAACAACTACTCCTCAGGCCCTTGCTGTTAAGCCCACTGCTCCTGGTGATCACAAAAGCACAACCCCATCTGTGAAACCCACACCAAAAATCACCAAAAAGACCAAAAAGAAAACTATCCAAAAGCCCCCCAAACCCACCAAAAAGGTGACTCTGGAAGATGAGATCCCAGAGGTAACACCTGTGACAACACAAAAGTCACCTGAAACCACTGCTGCTACTTCCTCACAGTAGATGGAAGAAAGATCTCAACCTGAGCCTAAAACTCATCCTGCATCCTCTCAAAAGGATCAGGTTGTATCGACAGGGACATTACAATCAATGATACCTCTGTTGGATGCACTTGATATAGCTCAGATAAATCAGTTCTTCTTAATCACCTGTCAATGAGAATATACCATAATAAGTGACTGAGTCTGGTGTCTGTATCTCTGTTAACCCACCAACAGTTGAGGAGGCTACACTGCAAGAATTACAAGTAATTTCTGTCAGTAGTTCAAGTGGAGCAGCTACTACAGGTGTTGAACCCACTGGTTTACACCTGGACAATAGTTTCATTAGTGAGACTCCCTTGAAGGCAATTTCTTCTTTGGGAACCATAGTGTCCACTGGTTTGTTTCTATTATACACTGGTGACCTTAAAATGGTAAGCTCTGCTGAAGAAAGAAGTCCCAGTACCGAGAACAAGGGGCATCAATGGATATTTTTGGGAAACTTTTCCTAAGTCAACCACTGATACAACCACCACTGGTGGGAAATCAAATGATCCCATTAACTTGGATGATGGTTTAAAATACAAAGAATTAACGGAGAGGGTTGATAAACTTGACACATCTGTTGCAGAAATCAAAACTATGCTGCAACAGTTGTTACAAGCTCAAAAGGCTACACCCACTGCTGCACCATCTGCAACATCTGCTCCATCCGCTGCTGAGCTATGGCATCTGTTTCAACCTCTGCTTCACAAACAAAGACAATATGCAGATCAACAGCATGAAGTTCAACTTCAAATGGTCAGAAATGTCATGGAAGCTAGGTACAAAGATACTCAAGTAGATATCAAAGCCATTAAAGCTCATCTGCTTCAAACTACTGGCACTGCTCCTCCTTCAATCATCTTTGTTGAAAATCATGATGATGTCAAAAAGGGGGAGAAAGCTAAAGGGAAGAAGGGAAAAGAAGATGGTTTATACATGCCTCCAGAATGAATGTCCAAACTTGTGGTAGAAATCCCAAGGCCAGATGGTTCCAAAAAGGTTGATGAGACTCAAAATGCATTTGCTGCATTAAAGGCAAACATGAAAGAGTCAATGGAAATAAAAGGGTCTAAAAGGTTTGAGGAGGAGAAGAAAGTTTTGATGGAAAAAGAAGACCAGGGTACTTCTAAACCTAAAAGAAGACAGCCTACCAGAAAATTAAGCCAACCCAAAACCACACCTTCCAAAACCACCAAACAAGCTCCTCAAATCTCCAAAAGTTCCTCTCAAATCTCCAACTACTTCAATCACTGCCACTCAACCCACAAATACACCACCAACTTCTCCAAAGCACAAAAGGAGAAAGATAACAAACATTGTACTAGAAGATGACACTTCCCCAACTCTAACATCTACACAACCACTGTCCCTTGTCACCATTCCAAACCCTGTTCCATTATCTTCAGTTCAATCCTTCAATCAAAACACTGCCATTGACCCTGCAGGAGTACAATATCCTCTAGATCTTCCAGCAGTCAGGGAGGAAATCAAATCCTTCTACTCTGAAGATGATCCTGAAAAGAGGAAACTCCCATCTGTTCAAGGTTATCCTTTGCCAAGAAATATAGAAGAATATCTCAAAATAAAGGCCCAACAAGCAGAGGATATATCTAAAAGAGATACAGAGGAAAGTCTGACAAAGAGATTCAAAGAAATTATCAATACCTGCTCACCAAAGTTAGAACTTTAGAGCAGTTCTCAAGAGTCTTTTATCTGAAATTATCAGAAAAAGATGATGAAAAATTGAGAAATGACTATCTTGAATATATAATGGCATACAAGAAGTATAGGGCAGAAAAGTATCAATACAAAGAATGGACCATCAATGAACTACAAGAGGAGACATCCATAATTCAAAAGATGATTCAAGACAAGGTAAAGCAAACTCCTCCAGTTTGGGCCAATTACAAGAAAAATGTACCAGAAAGGACCTTGAAACTGAAAAGAATGAAAGAAGAGCTGATAACTGCTAATTATGGATCAAGGAACCAGGTTACAAGGTGGAGAGAAGAAAATGTATTAGCTTCCTACAAAAATTTGGAAGAGTTAAGGAAGAGAGATCCCACTGCTCCTAAAAAGCCTGATTATCAGGAGACCCACAGCTCCACATGTTAGCATCCTTTATCAAAGAAGGAAAGAAAAGCAGATGGATGAATTAAGAAAAGAAGACAAGGCTCAAGAAGAATACATCATCAAAATGGTTCTTCAGACATTTATGGAAGAAAAACAAGACTCAGCACAATCTAAACTTTAAGTTTTTATACTCTAAACTTTAAGTATTTACCTACTGACTTATTTATTTATTTTATTTATAATTTTATATAAATATAACTATACTCATCGTTTATATTTGTTATGCATGGTTTTCTAAGAAACGACCCGTGTTTGCACACGGGTCTTACCGCTAGTACTATATAATAAAAGAAACCAATAAAGGGACACATGTCATTCATTAAAACCATCTATTTTTTAGTTTTCTTATCTCTATCTCCTACTTAATTATAATTAATATTAATTAAAAGATAATTATAAAATAAAATTTAATATAAATTTAAACAATTCATATTGGAGATAGGGTTAGGATATAATAGGAAGTTTATTTGGCTAGAAAGGCTAGGAAGTAATCTTGACCATCAATTGATTTAATCAATGGCTAAGACTAAATGGGTGAAATTGAAGAGAAAAAAGTGGCGCGTGGGTTTGTGTAAGGGCATTGTAGTAAATTCAGGACAATAGTTTCTCTTTCCTCAAATCCCCCCCCCCCCCCCATTTTTAAACGTTAATAACTTTTTCATACTTTTTCATACGACATTATTTTTTTTATAATAATTGCACCAAAAAAACGAGCGTTTTTTTATATTTAAAACGAGTATAATATTGCTATATTTTCGAAAAAAAAAATTTCGAAAACCCAGTTGCGTAAAACGCAATGGAAGATTACCCAGTTGCGTAAAACACAATGGAAAAAAACCTAAAAGATGACATTTTTCTAAAACACAATGCACAAAAAACACAAAGAAATGTCTTCTTTGTAAAACGCAATGGCCAGAAAACACAAAGAAATGTCATATTTCTAAAACGCAATGGACTGAAAACACAAAAGAAAATGTACTTTCTAAAATGCAATGGACTGAAATGTGTTTTACCTAAAACGCAATGCACAAAAAACACTAAGAAATGACTTATTTCTAAAACGCAATGGCCAGAAAACACTTAAAAATGTCTTTTTTCTAAAACGCAATGGACTGAAAAAGCATAAAAATATGTTCTACCTAAAACGCAATAACTAAAAGCACTTCAAAAATGTGTTTATCTAAAACGCAATAGCCAAAAAACACATAAAGATGTCTTATTTCTAAAACGCAATGGCCTAAAAACACAAAAGAAAGTGTGTTTTCTAAAACGCAATGGACTGAAAACACATAAAAATGTGTCTACCTAAAACGCAATGAACTAAAAACACTTCAAAAATGTGTTTTTTCTAAAATGCAATGGCCAGAAAACACATTAAACTCTCTCTTATTTCTAAAACGCAATGGACACATAAAACTGTCTGTGAATTGTCTGAACCAGAGAGTAGCAAATCAAAAATTGTCTACGAATTACTGTCTGCGAAATGAGGCAATTTCTGGAAAATTAATTTTTCTGATGCATTTTTATTAAAGCCATTTAATCGATCCCAGCCTCTGCCCCTTGGACCCTGCTACCAAGGGCGCTGCCGCTGCCCCCAACAAGATCGTAAAACGCAATGACTAAATCAAAAACCCAAATCGTAAAAATGAAATTAAAGAATTTCTTACATGGATTGAAGCCGATTTCTTCAACGATTGACGAAATTTGAATAATAGAAACACTTATCAGCAATCGAATCGAACGGATCGAGTGATTATCTTCAAAATCACGGGAAAAACTAGATTTTGTATGAAATTAAACTGGGTTTTTTCAAAAAAAAAAAGATGAAGAACACGTTGATCGGGTGTTTGAATCATTGATTGGTGATGAAAATCGCACTATAATGTAGTGATTATTAAGATAGAAAGTGAAGAAATGGTTGAAGATGGTGGGTTTTGAAAATGGTGGGTTTTGAAGTTACTGGGGAGAAAGAAGGAAGAAGAAAGGAAATGACTGACTAAAATACCCTTGTTCTTTATTTTAAATTTTGCCATATGTCATAATCCTATTACTTCCTATCCTTTCTAGCCAAAATAAACTTCCTATTTGATCCTCACCCATAGGAGATAATATAGTCTTTTGAAATATTTATTAGATTTCAAACTTATTTATCTTGAAATTATCTCTATCTCCTACTGAATTATAATTAATAATAATTAAAAGATAATTATACAATAAAATTTATTATAAATTTAAATAATTTGTATAGGAGATAATATAGTCTTTTGAAATAATTATTAGATTTCAAACTTATTTATCTTGAAATTAATAAAAAACCGTACACTAAATATAAATTAATATAATGTAAAGAGTTAAATGTCATTTTAGTCCTTGTGGTTTGGGCCATTGTATCAGTTTAGTCCAAAAGTTTTAGAGTAAATTGCCATTTTAGTCCCTGAGTTTTGTCCAAATTTGCCATTTTGATCCAAATAGTTTTATTTTCTCCCCTGGGTCCCTGACTTTTCACTTTTGTTGCCATTTTGATCACTTTGCCTAACTCCATCCAAAAATCCAGTTATAACCAAGGGTATTTTAGGGATTTTTAATTTAAATCTTTCACTTGCTATTTTGATCCAGTTCTTAAAAAAAACAAAAAAATATATTAATAATGATTATTATTTTATTATATATAATATATATCATATATATATATACACATACATCTTTAAAAAAAATCCAGTTATAACCATTCGATCTCTCTCTCTCTAATCTCTGCCACACCCACCACCGATCAAAACCTCTGCCACACACCACCGTCCACCTCCGCCACACACCACCGCCCACCTCCGCAACACACCACCACCCACCTTCACCTCCACCCGCAACCTTCACCTCCACCCGCCTTCACCTCCACCGCAACCTTTACTCTCTCACTCACTCTCTCTCTCTAGATCTATTACTGCTTGAATCTGCAGATCCGACGACGGCGGCGGCAAAGCTTAGGGTTGCCGATCTGCAATTCCGGCGGCGGCAAGGCAAACCTAGGCATCACCTTCTCCCCGGAAACCCTAATCCCCCTCTTCTCTGTTCAATGGTTCTTTCTCTGGTGGTGGTAACAGGTGATGGAGGTGAACAGTGGTAACAGGTGTGGTTGCTAGATGGTGGTAACATCTAAATCTAAATTGGGTTTAATAGATGTGGTTGCTAGATGGTGGTAACAGGTGATGGAGGTGATCAGTGGTGGTCCACGGTGGAGGTTGGTTGGGGGTTAAGGGCGGAAGCGAGGTGGTGGCAAGGTGGTGGCGGTGGTGGTGGGGTTAAAGGGTTTTTTTTATTAAATAGTTTAGTGGGTTTCTTGAAGACGGGCGTGGTGGGGGTGTGGGTGGCGGAGGTGGGTGTCGGTGGTGGAGGAGGGTGAAGGTGGGTGGCGGAAGTGGAGGAAGGTGAAGGTGGTTACGGTGGAAGGTGGTGATGCCTGCCATTATTGGACGTGGAGTCAACGGTGGTTATGGTTTTAGAGAGAGAGAGAAAGTGAGATATAAGAGAGAGAAGGTCTGCAAGTGTGTGTATCTATATATTATATATATTTTAAAAAGGTAAAATATCTGTAATAAAATAATGATCAAAATAGCAAGTGAAAGATTTAAATTAAAAATCCCTAAAATACCCTTGGTTATAACTGGATTTTTGGATGGAGTTAGGCAAAGTGATCAAAATGGCAACAAAAGTGAAAAGTCAGGGACCCAGGGGAGAAAATAAAACTATTTGGATCAAAATGGCAAATTTGGACAAAACTCAGGGACTAAAATAGCAATTTACTCAAAGTTTTATAATACACAGGGTTTATAAAGATATAACAAGATATAACTTTTTATTTATTGGTGTATAAAATTACATGTGCTCAACCCATACAATACATGAGGTTCTTAAAATGTGACTTTTTCATTATTTAATATATAAAATTAAATTTACTCAACCCATACAATACACGAGGTTCGTAAAGATATAACTTTTTATTATTTAATATATAAAATTACATTTATTCAACACATGTAATAAACGAGATTTTTAAAGATATAGTGTTTTATTATTTGGTATACAAAATTACATTTATTCAACCAGTGTAATAAACGAGGTTTTTAAATATTTTTTTTTATTATTTGGTATATAAAATTACATTTATTCAACCCGTGTATTACACGGGGTTCTAACCTAGTGATATTTATATTTATAATTTAAAATTCTACTATATCTTAAAAGACAAAGCCGGTGGGATGACCCACCGGCTTTGCCTTAAACCCCATAAACTTTTACAATTTTGCGTTTCAAGCCACTCTGCTTTGCTACCCCCTAAACTTTTATAATATTTCATTTCAAGCCCATCGGCTTTGCTACGGCCCCTTCACTTTTGGAGTAATCAATTTTAGTCCTTCACGGGCTTTGCCTTACACCCCCTAAACTTTTACATATTTGCATTTCAAGCCCCTCAGCTTTGCTACCCTCTAAACTTTTACAATATTTTATTTGAAGCCCCTCAGCTTTGCTACGACCCCTCCACTTTTGGAGTATCAATTTTAGTCCCTTATCTAACGACCCCTCCACAAAGTCGCAGAAACCACCACTCTTTGACTTTCAAAATTTCACTTTTAGCTTATAGTTTTGTAATTCATATTTTTTGCATATAGAATTTTCCTTTTTTTTCCTTTCTACTTTTGTAACTTGCATTTTTTACCTATACTTTGGTAATTTACGTTTTTGGCATATATGCTTTATACCGACCCCTCAACTTTTAAACTTTGTTTTTTTTTTTACATTTTGACGTAAATTTGGTATACGCTTTCGGTCTTTATTTTGTATGTTTCCTACATATGAATCGGGTCACATATAATACGTTTTGACGTGATGGTATAAATTCGAGTTAGTCGAGTCGCATATAATACGTCATGATTGTACAATATAAACTCGATTTGCTTTACATTTTAATCCAATTGCAACACATCTACAAGTTACATTGAGTTCAGTTGGATACGTCGAAACGCACATTATTATATGATTGACACATCACATAACGCTTGGACTAATCCGTTCGACGTTTGCGATGTACCCGCACCGCAACGCACGCGGGTCTTATTACTAGTTTATTTATTAAACTTCAAAGTCGATGGTTTTTCCACCTACAACCTAAAGATTTCATTAAATTACAACTTTAGTCCTTTGCCTTTTTTCATCCATCATACAACCTTTAAAAATTGCAATTTTAACTCATACACTATTAATCTATTTTATAACCTTGAAAAGTCCATGACATTTACAAAAACGGTCCCACTTTTTTTCCAACAAAAAGACAACCCCTTAACTTTTAAAAATTATAGTCTTAACCCTTACACTATTACTTAACTTTTGCAACTTGCAACTTTTATATAACCCAAACTAATCTCTCACTATTTTTCTTTAAAAAAAAACTAATTTGTCATTGTGTTTAAGAACTATCATTTTTACCAAATCGAGTTTATAAAGTTTCAACTTTACCTCTTTCGTTCCTTTACCTAAAAAACTATTTTTACGTACATATTTTTATTTATGTGTCGGTATAAATCCGAGTTAGTCTATATTTTGACTTAAATTCTTTTCTGAAATAATACGTTTTCGTGTTTATTTTATGTACGTTTTCAGTTAGACTACGTTTCACCATAAATTTAGTTCTAAACTTAATGAGGTCAAATTTAATACGTTCTCATTCAACGGTATAAATTCGAATTACTCTACATTTTGGCTGCTCCTAGGGATGAGCAGGAAATCAAAATAACCGAACCATAACTGAAATAACTGAAAAAACCTAACCGAAACAAAAACCGACGGTTTGGTTTTCGAATAACCATTTTCAATAACCGAAAAAACTGAACTGAATCGATAAGTTACAATGGTAGGCCTAGTCCATATATTTTTACGTTTAAGTTTAAGTGTTTAACCCATCTTAGAAGGAGTTATTAATTTTATTCTTAAATGTTAAAATAAAAACAGTAACATGTTTATTTATAATTGAAATGATTTATTTATTGCCTATTAAAAATAATAAAAAATAATATAAAAATTAAATGATATTCTTAATAAAAACTTTGGAGAAACATAAAAATAGATTAAAAGATTAGGTTTATTTGAACAATATTAATTAAAAAGGTTAAATATAATAACTTAAACGTAAATATTTAAGAAAAAAATCTCAAACTTTGGATTATACTTTTTATTTTTTAAACTTACGTAATTTGTTTCAAAATCGAAAAACCGAAGCGAACTGTTGCTAAAACCAAACGGTTTTAAAAACCGAACCGTACATACCCCTAGTTGCGCTGCAATGCGTAGGGATAAAATTTCAACCCTTAATGTGAATATGTCTTTTGATTACACGTGTCATTTTTCTCTTTATACATGTTTTATGTTTTTTGTATATTTTTTATGTATGAGTTGGGTCGCATATAAATACGTTATAGTTGTACAATATAAATTCATTAATTTACATTTTGATCCAACCTCAATGAGTCAATTCTATTGAGTTAAATCGGATAAGTCAAAACGCGCGTTTCATATGGTGTATGCATCATATAACGCTTGGACTAATCCATTCGATGTTTGCAATATACCCGCAACGTAACGCGTGCGAGTCTAATTCCTAGTTAAACATAATGATACTATCGAACTATATTGGAAGTTGAAGTAATATATTGGTTATATAGAATAGATAATCTATGCAATGTAGTATATATTTGTTGTTAATTTAATATACTGTGTGATGTCTGAAAGTGACGCTTTCTGTTGCATTTGGAATGCTTTATATCTTGTATAATATAATATTATTCCATGTGGAATTAACAATAACGCAAAACATTATTGATTAACAATAATTATTGATCGAATACCTTATAAAAAATCTTATCTTCACATCTGTATTTTTATATCTCTACGTACAAAAGCAGTATTTGTTAATACCAATTGGGTTATCATTTACATGTATTTTCAAGAGTATCTTTTCTTTCAGATTAGACGATAACATTGTCTACTAATACAGATAAGATACTTGTTTTGTTTCTAGTAACAAGAGGAAGTTACCAATAAACATGTTCAAATTAATATTACGCTAATTATTGTACATCATCAATTCATCTGTTTACTGATCTAATTTTAATAGATTAATAATAATATATAACTTTTTAGTCTGTGATTGAGGACATGTTCATATATGTCCCTCCATTCTGATTTGCCAAACTGTCGTGTGTAGCCTGTAGGTGTTTTGTAATATTTAAGCTTGTGTCTATAAAATGCTTCAATTTTTTTTACTAAGATAAAATGGTTAGGGGCACTATTTTTCACGTCATTAACAATCTAATCCCACACCACTTTCAAACGACCGTTTAAGAACACCTAGACCATCCATAATAAGAAACCTCAAAACACTAAAAAACATACCTATTCAGCCACCACATCAAACAACGCATTTATTCTTCTAAAACACCAAAAGACCTAGGGCTGTAAACGAACCGAACGAACACGAACAAGACCATTTTCATGTTCGTTCGTTAAGGAAATAATGTGTTCATGAACAGTTCAGGCAGTTGTGGCATATCATAACTTGAACCTACTGAATCAAAGTCAGTGAACCAATTATATGGTGTAAAGTTGGTGCTTGAAGAAGACAATGGCGATTCGGCTAATAAAGCTTCAATGAACTCGAAATCCAAGTCTTGAACTAGGTTTTCTTCGGTATTAGCTTGATCAGGTTCGACCGTTTGAACATGCTCATTTTCTAACACATCTAGATCATTTTTTTCTCGTTTTTTCAAATGCGTGTGCCAACGATTTTTTATTTCATTGTCACTTCTCCCTGGCAAATATGCAGCCATTTCTGACCATCTGCATATGCAAGATTAAAGTTAAGCATGCAACACCAAAATTATAATTTAACTCAAATGAAAAAAGAACAAGATAACTTACTTGTTACCAAGCTTCTTATGTAACTCAATAATGAGATCCTCTTCTTCTTTGGTAAAATTCCCATGTTTTATATCCGGCCGAAGATAATTTACCCATCGCAGCCTGCAACTCTTTCCACTTCTAGCCAAGCCTTAAAAAGAGAAATTATAGAACAATAAGAAATTAAAAATCCCACAATCTTTAATTTCAAACATCATTAGAGGTGCATGTGGTGAGTTATTTGCCAAAAAATAATCAAAATCTATTGGAAAACTTTATAAAACATTCGAAATTGGTCCATAAATACCAGCAAACTTAGGAAGTAAACGCCAGTTCCAGTGGCCGTATCTTTGGATATAGGCTCTCAGCTTGTTGTCTTCATCTTCACTCCATGCACCTTTCTTCAATCCATTTTTGTCAAAACTTGGTGTCTTCACCATCTTTTCACCTCTAACTCAATAGCAATGTCAAGTAAGGAACATGTTCAGTACACTCTTATATATACTACTAGAGGTTGCTAAAAGGAACATGTTTAGTGGAATAAAATAATTCTGTGTATTTGTTAAGGCCATGTAATCATAATAAAGTGGAAATATTCGATGGCTTAGTGTACATAAAATAATTTAATTGATAGAAGAATAAAACTATGGAAGGAGTGGCCACCCAGTATGCTTTATGTTACTTCTTTTAATTTTTCAATTCTTGGTGTACAATGTTCAAAGGATGACAATATATAAAAAGGAATAGACATGCATATTCAACCGTTAGAAAAAATAAATAAAAAATAAAAAAACCAATCAGACGACACCAAACGGGATCCACCAACTAAGACGGCTAACATTTAGCGAGCAAAACATACCTTGGAAAAGTACAATATGGTCCGCAAAAAACTAACAAAAAGATATGTATAAAGCGCAAGCTAAATTCAGTCGGCGGATGAAAATGCACAAGCTAATTAGTCAGCGGATAAGAAAAATGGCCACGAAATTAGCCAGTGACTAAAAAGGGGGGCTAAATTTAGCCTCCGGCTAATTTAGCTCAGGCTAAGCTCCAGTCATTTTAGCCAACAGATCTTGTTTGAAATCTTCTGATTTACTCTTTTTAAGCATCTTTATTTTTTTAATGACTTGATGTGTATATCTATTCTTCTAACTTTTAATATCTAACTCGTGTATTTAGTAATTTTCATTTTCCATGTCTCTCAGAAGTTCATTTTCCACGTGTATGCATAAATTAAAGTCATATTTTGAGGACTTATTAATATCAAATTTTCTATTTATTTTCCATATATTTATCTTTCTTGAGATCAGATGAGAGCATTTATATCGATCTTTATCTCCATGATTCAACTAAAATACATATTTTTTCTCTATGACTTGATTATTTTTATTACCTTCTGAATATCCACATGTGTTGGCCTTGACAGTCAAATTACCTTCTGAACATCCACATGTGTTAACGTAAATTTGAAGAATGCATACCCGCATTGCTCCTGGTAATTAACGTGTTGGATGGCTCCTGTTTTGAGAAACTTTGGAGTCTTATTTCCCAATTATTATTCATTTTCTTTATCCTACTATATTTATATTCATGTGATAAGTTAAAACTAATGGTTATTAATGAACTATTACTGAATAAGTATTTACAAGAGTCAAGGGGATGTTAGTTATGTAGATAAAGTATTGTGTTACCTATGTCTCTAAGATGGAACGAGATCAACGCATTAGACAGACTACGAAAGATACCATTTTTTTGTATTCTTACTTTATACGAGTAGCTTAATCTCGCCATCGAGTGCACATGTTAAAACGCTCATTAACCATAGGAAACGAAGCGACATCTGGATTGATTGCACCTCGGTTAGGCGAATTTCTCTTGCAAATCAGGTGGGATTTTTCTACGTCGCACACTTTTGAATATAAGTTCATCCTACATTATTTATGACTAAACCTATTTAAATTACATCACTAAATGAATCACATCAGATTTAGTTATTTGTGTCCTTGGAACTTGTCCTCTAAAGTTCTAAGAGAGCCCATTTATTTGGAAAGAAAATCCACTACAGTGATAGAAAAGATATTATAAATCTTTTTGAACGGCGAATT